>JXSR01S018055.1:17253-29879 GCA_000969725.1 Ophiothrix spiculata
CATTTTAAAACTGTATAGTATTGCTTTAAGAAATCTCTTCTGGTTAAATGCTGTGGTAACGAGTGAATCTGACTCACCTATATGATTTATTTGTCGAAGGACTCTGTTGTGGTGCATAGTAAAGTTCCGAGGTACAGTGTGACCTCGAGGTCGCGGGACTGGGAGGCGGGTTCAAGGTCTCTTTGGGATAGCAGCTATTGCCCGACGAACTCATCATCTCGGAGCTGCAGGAAGACGCCCCCGTGGGATGGTTTCGCTCGTAGAGACCGTTGCTGCTACTGGTACTCTTCGGTCCCGCTCTATGCAGATTGGTTGATTTCAGATGAGTAGGACGTCCTGATCCTGCAGACGACAAAATGAACAGCGATTGATAAATTGATAGTAGTTTTATACACCTATCTTAAATATAAGGCACCTTAACCCCAGAAAAGGGACGTTAACCTAGGATAACGCGGCCTTATCCCTAGTTGACAAAAGATAAAGATGGTAACTAGGATAAGGCCCCTTAGGTTTTAAAAAAAGTTGTTGACAAGCCCTTTGCGACCGACCCAAAATTTGCAAAATTCAGGGTCGCTTTATTTATTATTTATTTTATTTTTGTGTGTGTGTGTGTGTGAACTTTTGCCTAACTCAGCAGATTTGGTAAAAATTCATGATATTTGGATTGAATTTACAACAATATTCACAGAATGTTATATATTTGCATGGAACAAGCATATATCTTGAATTATTAAAGCACAAAACAAAGAACATATCTATATATAAACTATTTTGTTTAGTTTTTTTGGTGTCCATTTTTAAGGGGAAAAAAAAAATCTGACAGACCGACCATCAAAGGGCAAGTCAACATTCTGTAACACAGATGCATCTATGCACATTTTGCAATTTATTCCATGGTTTGAATTTCAAAGTTGATTTACAGTTCCTTGTAATCTTGAATAACTGCAGTTGACTGATGTATCTCCACTCACTTATAATCATGGAAGAACGTACCATACTTGGCTGTGCCTTCATATTCAGCAATCAGCTTCATCGCTGCCTAACCCTAACCCCTATATCGTGATTTCCCTTTGTCAACAATGATAAAGAGAGAACCAACTCCCCTTTACAACCTCTGATCCTTAACTAAGGGCATGTTCACACAGAAAAATTTGGTCATGGCTATATTTTTGCTTGTGAGTCGCTCATGAGCGAATTCCCAGTATGAACGCATTTATAGAAAGTGTCTCGCTCCTGACCAAAAGGGACACGTCACTAGTTTTAACGCCCAAGTCGTGGCCCTGTGTGAACGCAACTGCTAAGTTGTCTCGCTCTAGAGCTGCTCACGACTAGTCTTGACTGTTATGTGTGAACATGCCCTTATTCTTAAATGTGGGAAACAATATAAATATCCATTGACAGATTGTAATTGTTGAACAAAGATCACAATTTTATACTATACCTACCTACTTTTGAATTATAATATTTTCGATTACAAATTACAGATATTTCATTACTATGCTACATGTTAGATCTCCTCCGATGTATATATTATCTATCTAATGTTAAGCTTAAATACATACAGCATAACCATATACTACATAACGTGCCCTTCACCAGATTAAAAGTATACAGCTAGTTTATCATGTACCACCTTTATACTCTCTGCACGGTATCAGTCAGGTATAATATTGCAGGAACAGCATGACCCAAGAAAAAGGTGAATTAGTGTTGTATTTGAGAACTGAAGGCTGAATCAGGTGACACCATTTAGGGTAACAAACATTTTCAAGATATAGGGGCTACTTTTTCAAACACTGGAGTGAAAACGGTATCAGCAAAATCCCCATTTAGGGCGTGAATAGGGAAAAAAGGTATGTTTTAGCTTCAGAAAGGGGCACCCTTCAGAGGGTGTTTTGAAAAACTGTGATCATGCTATGCCTGCAATATTATACTTGACTGGTCCCCAGGGGTAATTCTACTATAAAACTACAAACTCCTATAGTCTACAGTTGTTCAGTTACTTGTTTTTCCTGATGGGTCCAATTTCTACCCTGGCACTGTGTCAGTAACTGCATTGGACCTGCATGTGCAGCTACTGAGAAGCGGATAAATTTATAGTAACTGAACCACCGCGGTACTCTTTGAAGGCTATTGGAATTTTACAGTGTAATTTTAGGTAGTCTTGCTGTTACCTCAATAGGCCAAGCAATAATTTATTGGACAATGTAAACAAAAATGCAGGACATGGTTTGCATTTACAAACAATGGGCCCTGCACTCTGGGTTTCTGTTTATACTGTCCAATAAATTATTTTTGACCTACAGATTCCATAGAGGTACTAATCAAAAGAGTAGCACAACAAAGCAAGCCCATACTGATACCATCTTTTTAAGTACCAGTGTAGTAACTATGCAGTGGCATACAGTGTTGAAGATCATAGTAATCCAGCTGTGTATTACAGTAACTATAATACTATATAAGTGAGTCTATGACAAATAAATGCAAGTTAACTTAGCCTTCTACAGAAAATAACCCTAATTTAACAAGCATTATGTAACACACTAACAAAGTCCACAGATATATAACCAAATTGCACTGAAATTGATTTTCACATTCAAATTTCTTCTCATTATTTGAATCCATTTTACTTGATTACAGTAAACAAGTAGAACTCCGGTTTATGCGATGCGTAAAATATGTCCCTGCCGAATGTGGAGATCAGTAAAGCACATTAAGCTGAACTCCTGTGACCTTAAATGACCCTGATGACCTTGAAATGACCACCAAAAATTGTTGGCATCAACAATCGACCCTGCCCTCCAAGTTTCATGACTGGACCGTACATCAAAGTTTACCTCATTTGACCTCCTTTGACCTTTAATGACCCATGATGACATTTGATCCACTAACCAATACAAACTCGGTCTTTGGACGGTCAAGGGGCATCCAACCACCAAGTTTCAGGAACGTGCAACCCTCAGTCTCTGAGAAAATGTAGGTTATCATTTGGGTTAACATTTTCTACACGGACACACAGACGGAGCCCATTTTATAGTCCCCATTCGACGGGGACAATAACATTGACATAAGAAATGTGCTTGCATTGAATGCAAATTCACTTTGTCCCTACGGGGGTCCGCATATTGTACACATCAAAATTGAGAGCAAATTCATTTTGCCCAATTCAGTCCGCATATCAATCATAAAATCACCATTCTAGTGTTTCTAGTATATATATATCTGTGGCCTTAAATTAAAAGTCTATACCACAATTCCACTGACACAGTAAACTCAAATGCAGGGCGCAGGGCCATGTACTAATACTAATTTCCCCATTTACATTAAATTTGGCCCTGATCTCTGGATTTTCATTGACATTTCCTATACCAAGGATTTGTGGTTGTTAAGTCTAAAAGCATAAAGCAACCATTATAACAAAAGTAACATACAGTTAATGCTACATTATAACATACAGTTAATGCTAAAGTTAAAGCATGTGAGGAGTTAAGGTTATGGGGAAAGTGTCCATACTGTTTGAAAAGGAATAGAAGAAAAAAACAAAAACACTTTTTTTTTTAAATTCTTGAAGCTTGGTCAAGGTTCCAAACATTCATTTAGAAAAATCAACAAAGTTGGTTGTTTTGGCCTATTTGGATTAAAATATAAAATTAACCAATTAAAACGTGAGAAAACATTCCATCAAACTATGACTTTGGATGATTTTTATCAAAAAAATTAAGATTATTGGGGAAGAAATGTTTTGTTCATTTGTACAAAAAAATTTGGTCAAAAAACATTCAATAAAACTATGACTTTTAAGATGATTTTTATAAATTTTTTGAAGATTACTAGAGAAGCAAAGTTTTGTAAGTTTGTACAAAAAATTGGGTCAAAAATCATTCCATAAGACTATGACTTAAAATGATTTTTATAAAGTTTTTGACGATTATTAGGGAAGAAAAGTTTTGTACGTTTCTACAAAAAATGTAGGTCAAAAATCGCGAGTTGGATAGTGTAAAACAATATGGACGACTTGACCCTCTCCACTCACCGGTTAAATATTTATGCGAATTTGAGTCCTTACTGAGTTGATTTAGCATGAGTACGGTGGAATAGTTGTTCTGATTGGACGCTGCGTCGTACTGCCCTTCGGCGTTCTGCGAGTTGTATCGACATTTTCGGTAAATCACAAAGAAGCCAACGATCATGAAGATGGCAAAGGTACTGGCTACCAGGGTACCAACGAGTGCGCTAGACAGTCCTTTGTCTTTTGTGTACGGGTTTGGTGTATCGTCTCCTGTATTGAATCACGAGAAAACAAGCACTAAATAATAAGATCTAAAAAATTATGTACTATATAAAGGGTGAAACAAAGACAATTAACAGATATAATGTGTCCTGGTATGGGATGACGAGTCATTAGACTCTCATGGGGGGGGGGGGGGGGGGGGGCAAGGGGCATCTGCCCCCCAAAAATATTTTTTTGCCCACAGAAAAAAAAAAAATTCAGAAGCTTTTAGGCGCAAATTTCTCTCAATTACCCCTTTTTATTGATCATTATGCATAATATGTATAAATTTTGCACGCTTTGCGCATATTTCCCTATTACATATCATGATTTTAGTCAAAAGTAGGCGTTTTTTAGCCAAAAAAACCCAAATTTGTCTGAAAAAAATTGCACGCTATGCGCGCATTAAATTTTTGCGCGCTATTCAAATGTTTTGCCCCCCCCCCCCAGAAATTTGTCTTGCCCCCCCCCCAGAAATGAGATGCTGGTACTGCCACTGACGTTGAGCAAACATACATTATTTGTAATTTAATTTAAAACATAGAAAATCTCTTTTGAAAATACATTAACGATAACCATAATAATTTGATTTTAAAACACTGTGTCCGGTGATGTCTTGTGATTCTGCTAAAGAGTAACGCTTAACGGGTAGGACAAAAACCGATAGCTTATTGATCGATATCCCCAAAGGATTTTAAAAATAAATAAATAATTTTGGCTCAATAAGCATAAACGTGATCGAAAACACTTTGCTAAATTATACTCGTGTGTGCATGAAGAAAAGTATACCCCACAAAAAACACAGAATAAAGTAGGGTCTTGCCTTGATATGGACACGAAGATGGAAACCATGCCTATAAGCATAGCTTTAAGGCCAGATTCCTTTTATCCATTTGCGGCGCGGTTGCAGTGTGTTTTGCACTGTAGGGGTACTGGTAGTGGTATAATTTAAAGCACATGATTGAATGGAGATGAATGGTATCAGGTTGGAAGCTGAGATTCAATTTTGTACGTCTGTCTGTTTTTAATGCAGTTTCATTTCAGCCTCTTCTCTAATGGAAAGGTTTCTGCATGACCAAAACGCATTCAAAACGGATGAATCGCTCTAGGGACCGATTCAGGTAAACGCATGGGGTTCCGGATAGCCGCACCGCAAACGGACCGGATAAAAGGAATCACTCTTGCTAAAAACCATTATATCGATTCAAAACACATACGGAACGCATGCGGAATCGCATTGAAAACGGACGGTCAAAATTGGATCTCAGCTTAAACCGGGTCCTATTAAATCAAATGCTTTAATTTAAAAATTACCAGTACCCTTACAGTGCAAAACGCATCGCAACCGCACTGCAAACGGACAAAAGGACTCTGACCTTTAGCGTCGGCTTTACATTTTTTCCAAAAACTTTTTAAAAATTGACTTACCGCATCCCTTCTCGTCGCTCATATCCCTGCATTGAGCAATCCCATCGCATCTTGCGTTGCTGATATCCAAACACTGCTGATTGGCGCACTTATATTGGTTCACGTTGCAGATCCCGTAACAGTGAACTTCGTCGTTGTCGCAGTCGGTAAAGTTGTTGCAACGCTGGCTTCTGTCGATGCACTGGCCATTTGAGCATTTGAAATCATCTTCCCCTTCACAATATGCTAATTGAATAAAGAAATACAGGAAAAGGCTTTTCAATAATATGGCAAAGTAAAAAAATATATAATTTGTATTTCATTTCCAATGCTTTTTTGATGATTCATCAAATTTCTTATTTTTGAAAAATTCAGATTATAACTAAATATTTAACATTAATAAATAAAATATTTAACTTATTTTTAAATATTTTGTAGAGAGTCTATGATACATTCATTTTTCCAATTATAACTAATTGCGTAACATAAATAAATAAAATATTTAACTTATTTTTAAATATTTTGTAGAGAGTCTATGATACATTCATTTTTCCAATTATAACTAATTGCGTAACATAAATAAATAAAATATTTAACTTATTTTAAATGTGATGGCTCACCCCGAAATGGGGGACTTTGCAGATGAAATCAATTTAGATTTTATCATTTCATCTGTTGCAGCATTTTTTAACCTTTAAAAGTAGACCTTACTCGTGAAATTGATCAAGGCAATTGAATTTTACAACATAAAAATATGCTGGAAAATCGTATTATTTTCTTTATTTTTTGCTGCTTATTTTCACCTGTTTCTTGAAAAGTGTTCTGTCGCAAAGCCCCCCCCCCCCCCCTTTCGGGATGAGTCATCACAAATGAAGATTCTCAACTCAAACAACCAGAGACCAACATCCAACAAAACAATCTCTGATTTTATGAATCAATATTTAACTTATTTCAAATGAAGATTCTCAACTCAAAAATTACTATTATCAATTATCAAAAATCGTTCATATGAATGTAGAAATATTTAGTCTCTATAAAAAAAATTTGAATATCAATCTATTACAAAATTGGGTTTTACATGTAGTGGAAAAAACCTGGTGTACTTACGACAATAAGCTTCGTCGCTGCCGTTTTCGCAGTCAACATCAGTGTTACACATGAAGGTCAACGGAACGCAAGGGATGGTTCCAGCTTTACAGGCAAATTCCTAACCCAAACCCCAACCCTCAAACCAACTGCAACCCTAGAGAAAAACCTGGTGTACTTACGACAATAAGCTTCGTCGCTGCCGTCTTCGCAGTCAACATCAGTGTCGCACATAAAGGTCAACGGAACGCAAGGGATGGTACCAGCTTCACAGGCAAATTCAATTGGAGAACATGTTGGAGGTTCTATGGAAAGAAAAAATACTCAGTTGTAAAAATGTTCCAATTTAAAAAAAGTTGCAAGCCAGGTCAAGTCTCTCGATTCCCCAAAATGGCGACACCGTGCAATAGGCTAATAGCAAAAAGGGTAAATTACTTAATTCCATGGTTATAAAGGGTGGTATTGTAAAAAAGTTTGGTCAGAAATATAAAGAATAGGTTGTTCTGAGTTACAGGGCAGAAAATGTAGAAAATTCTTAGTATTTTTTTCCTTTTTAATTTCAAAGATTTGTCAATCACTGGAACCAGCTAGCCAATGATGGAGATAGGATCAAAATGTAACATTTGAGTTGCAATAAAACATTGAAAATTGCCGGCATTTGACTCATTTCCCTCAATGGTGTCACATCAAATGAAGTCAGATGGTTTGCACTAAGGTTTCTGTCGAGACTGTTTTTTCATGACATGTTGACAAGTCGCAATAATTTGTTATCGACGTCGACATGATGTCGACAAATAGTTGATATCAAAGAGTTGATTATTGTTTGAATAAGCTTAATGACCTGTTTTAGACGTAAACTTACCTATAATATACTAATGTACTAGACATTCTTTCTGCATATGACAATATGGACGATATAAAATTGATATTTTGTAACTTTTTTGTTGTCAACCATCGTAATAACTTTGAAAACGGTTGTAAATGAGGAACAACTAATAAGCATTACATTATTTATGCAACACTTTAAAGCTCAACTGCTAATTAACAGCCATAAATTGAAAATTAAACATAAGTTTTTATAAAATTTTAATTTCCCAGTTTTGTTGACAAATGAGATTTCATGTCGACATATGCTTTATGTCGACATACATGTCGACAGAAACCTTAGTTTGCACACATACCTCCACATGTGCGGTCGTCAGCTTGTAATACCAGATCGATAGGACACGAGCACCGTTTGGAACTGCCGTCTTCGGTTGGAATGCACAGGTGCGAACAGCCTCCGTTGTTATCAATACATGGATGATTATCTGAAGAAGAAACAAAACAATTTGTTACGCCACTAATATAATTGCCTAACTCACTTTTGCAAAACAATATGCCACGCTACTAAAGTAATTGCTTAACTTGCTTTTGCAAAACAATGCTAAGCTACTAAAATAATTACCTAACTCACTTTTGTAAACAATATGTCACACTACTAAAGTAATTGCCTAACTCGCTTTTGCAAAACAATGCTAAGCTACTAAAATAATTACCTAACTCACTTTTGTAAACAATATGTCATGCTACTAAAATAATTGCCTAACTCACTTTTGCATCTGATTGAAATGCTTAGTTCAAGTACGCAGTTTAACATTTTTGTATAATTTCAATCATATCCAATAAGTCACATTTATCAACCACAAAATCCCAAATTTGTAAAAACTATTTCAGTAAGAATATGTCAATCAAAAATTCCTGGTTCTTTCAGGGATTCAAATGGAAAATATCCATCTATTTGAAATTTTCTTGTAGGATTTTGTTGGATAGCATCCTAATTGGATTAATCTTGAAATGGGTTACAACAAAAATACCACACATCCATCTTACCTTGCATAACTCCGTTAACCACAACAATATCACTAAGTAAGGTCACATCACCAATGATTTTCTCCCAGCCCGCACCGGTTCGTTCGTCCACACCGGCCAGTTTGTCAGCACGCGCTACCACCTGCGCGTCACGGTCAGCCCAGTACAAAAAGTCGCCGTAAACAGCCAAGCCGACGGGCTTGAGAATTTTATTCGATCCAACGAGGGTCTTGCGATTAGCACCTGGAAAAGAGAATGACAATAGCTCATGAACATGCTCAACTTTTTGTTAGTAACAAAGCAAGAAAAACAAATTTTGGCACAAGAAAGCATCATGCAAATTTCATTTGAATAAAAGAACTGAAATGGCCCATTTAATGACCTTTCAAAAACAAGTATCTATTGTGAGAATAAAACCAAATACTGTTTGTATTCAAAAATGTGTACAGATTGATGGCTATACACTTGAAATGAAATAAAGGTTGAATACTGCCTTAGTGGGAAACACTTCTTGTCGCTAAATCTAGTGAGTGATATTAACTAGGCAGGGATATTGATTTAGGTATTCAAACACGTTACATAGTTATTCATTACAAATTAACAATGATGCATCCATGCGTCCACATATTTTTATATCGCGAGACTGGCTTTAGCCACCCGAGTGTGATAAAAATACACTGATGCATCGGATTCAGAGTTGTTGATTTGCGATAAAAACTCTTGTGGCGTGTTTAAATACCTTACAACGAAAATCTTCCTGAAAACGTTTGAATTAAATTCTAAATGTTTTCAATTAAACAGATAACTCATATTCATAAAGATATCTATCAAAATCTGAAGCAAAAGTGCTTGTTTGTAAATGATTGTTGCTTTGCCATTTTCAATTTTAAATTGCTCCCAAGCACCGGCTTTGCACATGCTTTTAGTACCCGACACATGAAAAATAGTGCTCACGACTTATGTGCACTGCGTAAAGGCGCTTCCGTAAACGCTGTGCAGTGCGTAACACGCTGATTTGAATATCAACTGTGGATTCATCATAAATCAGTAGTGGCACGTTCTTGTATAAAATGATGAGTTGTTGAAACTAATGTCAATATTGTGCCCACTTATCAAAACTTCTATATCCAGATATAGCAATATCAGAAAGAGCACCAATGACGGTCCTACTTACCAGAGATATCGGCAGTTTCAATTCTATTCAAAAAATTGTCCACCCAGAAAAGTTTATTACTCTTATAGTCTGCAGTCAGAGCTCCCAGCTCGCCTAAGCCACGGCTGAAAAGAACATTGTGTTCCGTGCCATCTAAAGAGGCACGTTCAATTTTGGGTTGGTTGCGCACAAGGTTGGTCCAAAACATTAGCCTACAAAAGAGGAAAAATATAGATACGTTTTACTAATAATTCTGTAGTCAATCTCTAGAGCTGTCATAAGGACATTTGTTCATGTCCACATAAATTTATTATGTCGACATATATGCCAACATAGGCCATCATGCAGTAGCTACGTAGCTGTCACGTAAAGTTTGAGATACCGTGTGCGGAAAGAGGCAATACATATCATCCTGTAATTTTCTTGAGTAAATACCGCCCAGCACCCGTTTATAATAAAAAGCCTGTGTTTTTATTTGAGGCACATTTCTTACTTTTTTATAGACTCAAAATAAATTTACGTAGATTTCACAAACTGACAAGGGGGGAAAAAAAAGGTTTTCGGCGATTCTCAGCTAATTTGGACATTTTTCCTCACATTTCTCTACCTTTTCTCTCTGTTTTTCCCACTTGCATCTTTTCTTTCTTTCTCTTGCCTGTTGCCCCAGACCACCCAATTTCTCTGTTTATTTTATTCAATCTTCTGTCGGAAAAGAGGGTAGCCTGCAGTGTTCCCGCT
Organism: Ophiothrix spiculata; assembly: GCA_000969725.1. Taxonomy (NCBI): domain Eukaryota; kingdom Metazoa; phylum Echinodermata; class Ophiuroidea; order Amphilepidida; family Ophiotrichidae; genus Ophiothrix; species Ophiothrix spiculata. The sequence goes on from JXSR01S018055.1 coordinate 27,759, forward strand.
AAGGATATTGACTTTGCGCCAAAGCGGACGTAAAAGAAAAAAATACATCTCGCCATGCCAATTTCGGAAAGATCACCTCAAAAAAGAGCGGGAACGCTGGTAGCTTGCACCCCCCTGGACATTCTTGACTACTAGTCCAACATATTTCCCATCAAAATTTCCTCCACTTACCCCTTTTCTGGGAGCAGAGTAATAGCCCTAGGTCTCTCGTTCTTGTCACTAACTACCAGCCCAACATGTTTTCCATCTAGTCGCGTCACGTTGATTACATTGGTCATGGAGTCCGTCCAAAATAAAAGTCGACTGTACGGCTCCAAGGCGAAGTCGTAAGGACTTATCTGTCTTTCCGTCTTTTCTGGCTTGTCTGACTTATCAACGTCTCCGGGATTGCGGATGAAGGTATGAGGCTGCAAGAAAAAGAAAATTTTAAGTGAAAACAATATTTTTCCATTCTCTTAATTTCAAATTCAACCTTTTTCCCACATTATCTTTTTAAATCTAAGTTTCTAAATTATTTTTCCAAAAGGTTATACTTAACCATAAGGCCAAAAAAAGTTGTTGTGTTCCCCTCAGCGACCAAACTTTAAAATATGAAAAAAAAAATCTGTTTTTGTTTTTGAAGTAGTCCAAAATATTAAAAATTCACCATTCAAAAGGCTTATTCAGCATTATAAACATGTTCCCTATAAAAAATAAATGCCCCTGAGACACATTTCAACCTTCAAACTCGGAAGTCCGCATTCAGTTTATTGAAGAAAAAAAAGAACGAACCGACCGATCCAAAATTTCAATTTTCTGACTTGAGGGCAACACAACAATATTTTTTGAATGGCCTAATTCATACATTGCAATTGAAAAAATTGTAAGAAATATGCTATTATATCAACATCATGTATCGAAAACTTTCCTGGCCAGTAAATAATTTTCATATTTGTTTGCTCTCTGTTAAAGGAGCATGGTTCGATTGCTTCAACTTTTTTTCAAACTTTTTGAGATTTTGGTACCAAAACATTTGTCATATTTTTCTCATAGGCCATGTGAAATTTCACGGCTCAGCTATGTACCGTTTTTGAGATATGCATGAAAATGTGTCTAATTATGGTTACCATAATTAATTTATACAGTAAGGTATAGGCAGCCCTGAAATACAAAATTGCGCATAAAATCAAAACTGTTTGACCAATTGACCTGAAATTTGAAACTTAAACCTCTTTTGTGGTCATCTTTCATATAACATCGAAAACTTAATTTTGAAAAATCGGACCAAGCTCCTTTAACCGGTACATACACATGTTAAATTTCTGAAAAGAATCTGCCAACTTAGGCCAAAAAAAAAATTGTTTGTTTGTCCTCGCCCGACCGACCGTCAAAATTTGCTACGACCATGTGCTTTATAATTTTTTTTTTATTTTCCAACTCTTATTCAAGGATTTTTCATACAAAAAGATACAAAAATTCACAGAGAAAGTCTTCAAATCGTAAAAATATGATATGAATTGATATGAACTGTATTTACCAATGTAGAAGACCTTTTAAGAATCAGCAGTATATTGTTCTCGTAAGTTATGTTTATTTCTTGTTCAATTTTTCCATTCTTTAAGGTGAGTTTTATGTACATTTATTACAAAAAAAAATTAAAAAAAAAAGCTGACCTACAGACCCAACCTTTTCAGAGGCCGTTATAGACAAACAAACAATTTTTTTTTTTTGGGCCTTACCTCAATACCAGTCTCGTTAACTCTTCTCACAGTCTTAGTCTTGCCGTCAATCCAATATAACTGCTTATGAAACGGATCAAACTCAATTGCCTTAATACTTGAGTGCCCCCCCCCCCCTCTCCCCCTGGGGAATCTGCCAAGTTACCTCAATACCAGTCTCGTTAACTCTACTCACAGTCTTCGTCTTGCCGTCAATCCAATATAACTGCTTATGAAACGAATCAAACTCAATGGCCTTAATACTTGGGTGTCCCCCCCCCCCTCCCCCTGGGGAATCTGCCAACCTACCTCAATACCAGTCTCGTTAACTCTTCTCACAGTCTTCGTCTTGCCGTCAATCCAATATAACTGCTTATGAAACAAATCAAACTCAATGGCCTTAATACTTGAGTGCCCCCCCCCC
>JXSR01S018058.1:46014-57024 GCA_000969725.1 Ophiothrix spiculata
CTGCAGTGTTAAGTATTCTGTACGTGGTCCATGTCATTCTGTAGTCTTAGAGATTTTCTTGCTTATGGCAGCAATGGGTAACCATCAGTGGCGTAGCTAAAGGGGGGGGGCATGCCCCCCCCCCATTACTGACCGTCCGTCGGTTGAAAAAGCGCCCGTCGGTAAAATTGAGATGACCGGCCGCAGCCGGGCGGCGATACCTCCTAAACAATCCATCGGTCCAAGTGGCCGTAGGCCGCCTGCCAATGTCGGTTTCTGCAGATATTACATCATATAGATGATTTTCACAGCATTATGGCACCATTATAACTACATGAATCGAAAAATGTTTCAATTAGCCTTCCTGTAGTGTGTCAAATAGCTAAAAACACGGAGCTTCTGGGGCCCCTAAGGCGGACCCCTGGACCCCACCCGTTATTCACTCCGATCGCATGGTCAATCCAATTCTGTCGGTTCGTCTTCATATTGTGGTCCCACCACTTTTGAAAACCTGGCTACGCCACTGGTAACTATGATAAAGATTGATAAGGCAGAGATCTTATCCACTGTATGCACCCCACGCTTTAGAAAGGGTGGGTCTACCAAAAACCAAAAATTGTCAAAAAGGTTAGGGTTGATAGAATTTTCAGTATAAAGGGTGCCTTGATAAAAAGGGTGGGGTTGAATAAGCATTCAATAGAGATGCGACGATGTTGCAGTGGTCGATATAGTAAAAAAACCTTACATGCACTAATGAGATAATTCATCAAAATGTAAAATGTCGAAAAGGTTGGGGTTCATAGAATTTTCAGTATAAAGGGTGCCTTGATAAAAATGGTGGGGTTGAATAAGCATTCAATAGAGATGCGACGATGTTGCAGTGGTCGATATAGAAAATAAACCTTACATGCACTAATGAGATAATTCATCAAAATGTGCTTGAAAACACATGAAAAAATGCACTTGCAAAATACACATGCACTGAGCAAAATATTACATGCATTTGCACGTCTATGCAAAAACCCTTAATTTAAACACTGATGGTGTTGTCATTTATGTATTCTACATTGCTGAACTAGTGGGATGAATTTAGTACCCTCATCAGAATGAAAAGTTTATGAAAGTTCTAAAAAGGGTGGGTTCAGAGAATTTTCAGTATAAAGGGTGTTTTCATAAAAAGGGTGGGGTAAAAATAAAAATGGTGGGGTTCAAACCCCACTGCATACAGTGTTATCTGCAATTGCTCAATAGCTGCCATCTTTCATAAATTTGACTTACACATTGTTTGATGTCCAATCTTGGGTCAGTGCTCTTGAAACTGTTTTTCAAAGAACCACTTCAAGAGCACTGACATATGGCAGGGGAATGTTGGGGGATTTTTACTAGTGATAAGTTGTGAAATAAATATAACTATAGGGCAGCTAATGCAGATAATCAATGCATTATTGTTAAATATTTGTTGTCACAAGTCTTTGTTGTTACAAATTACATTTTCTAATCAATAACAGAGACTTGGTGACCAAAAGTATCAAATGTTTGGCATCATATACAAAAAAGTGTGGTGCATTAATTTGTACCATTAAGTCTCTATTATTATTAGAAAAAAAGATTGGAATTATATAGAAGATTATAAGATAATGAAGACTAGCTGCATGAAATATTTGTAGCTCATAAAAACTTTGTCTGGGCCCATACTATAAAGATGTGCCTGCCACCATCGGCTGTGTCATACTTAATCAAAGTCATATTTTCAGTGTCAGCAGTCAGTTTAATTGTCTCTTTCATGTAAAATGTCAATCGTGAAGCTTTTTCTCTTATAGCTCTGGTGCCTCTCTCCATCTCGTCTTGTTTAGGGCAGATTCAACGTATTATAGTCTTGCTCAATAAAAACTCTAGGACCAGACCGGACTTTGAACCCACAACCATATAACAGTTCAGTGCTCTGTATCACAGGGCCCATATACTCCATAAATCTTGGAGTATGCAACAAGCAATCAGACTCTGTTACAAGATCCATAACACCTCACTTGTATTCTACAACATTGGGAACCGGTGTTTTTGTATTGTGTAAGAGACTAGTAATGATCGATTAGGATTGATTAAGACCTAATCACTGCGTATTAATATTTTTTTGCATAAATTGTTCATTTTGATAATATTTTGGAAGAATTTTGTTCCTAGCACATTAATCATCAGTTCATTTGAATATTTAGCAAGATTTGGTATGTTGTTATAATTCGAGAAATACGGATTAATTTACTTCCCCGTATGGTCGTATTGGTTTATGTTTGTTAATTGGCTGCTTGTTGCCTACTTCAAGATTTACAGAGTATAGTGTCTTCTTGTAACCAGGGGGAAAAAAGATAAGAAAGAATCACAACACTTTGCTTTGATCACTCCAGCCTCTTTACCTTATAAGTCACATGGCCTCCACCCTCTGGATCAGTATGGAACTTCGGTACAAGCTGTGATACTACAAGCTGGTATAATTCATGTCACACGTGTTACAGGAGTCGGATAATCCAAGTTAAGATTGCCAAGATGTCTTATTTTATATTGATGCAAAGATTTGTAGCTCTAATGATTTTGCTACATAAAAAGTGTAATGAACAACTTGTAAAAAAATCCAATGTGAATAGAACAGACCATAAGTCATCATGTGAGTGCAAGAAAGTCGTATCTGCAATTATGGCTGCCCTAAGTTATTATTTATTTTGTAACTTGTCACAAGAATGTGAAAAATCCCTCAAAATTTCCCTGTCATAAGTCAGTGGCACTTGAAATGGTTCTTCAGGTGGTGTCACCTGAAGATCATTTAAACAGTGTGCAATCCAAATATATGACAAATGGCAGCTTTTGGAGATACGACTTTCTTGCACTCACATGACAAATTATTTAGTTATCCCTTGATCACAGGGCATACAAATCGGATTAACAAATGCGGTCATATTGTGCTGTAAACATTTGAATTATATTATTCTTGCAAAGAAAAGTATTGTTTTATATAGTCTCCATGTTATAGAACGAGGGGTGACTACAAAACTAACACCATCATTGGGTTGCATGCACTTTACTCCATCATGCTGCTTGACTATGGAATAAACTGCACACAATCCAATGGCAGGTATTCGTCTTGTGTGACTCTAATATAGACCTGAGACCCATTTGTGGGTTTTTGTGCTCTTTAATCCATCCTGCTCCTTGACTATGGAATAAACTGCTCACAACCCAATGGCAGGTATTTGTCTTGGGTGACTCAAATATAGACCTGAGACCCATTTGTGGGTTTTTGTGCCCTTAATCCATCGTACCACTTGACTATGGAATAAATAGCAAACTGTCTGGTGGAGAGTCTGAGGTCTTCGTTTTGTAGTCAACCATGTAGAGTGATTAGAAATAATGAGAAATAAATGAATTTATAGATTGTACATAAATGTGATAGTTACGAAATGTCATTATCTTATAAACCTGTTTTTATCTGGCGTCTTTATTTACTAGCGTGAGTGATTCACCATAGACGTGATTGCATATTAATAGAGGTTACTACTGATTTGTTCCAAAATAATATGTTGTAGTCGCTTCTTAATGGGCTATTCCAGATGTACCCCCCCCCCCTTATAGAAGGCATGTCCAAATAGGACACTTCCAGTTAGAATTCAAATTCAATTTTCAAATGCAATGAATGCAATTCTGGAATAGTTACTTATATAATTATACAATGAAAATCGGATAAACGCCTTTTGTGATATGGCTGAATAAAGGTTTTGTGCGGAAATACTTTAGAGCGGCAGTGTACATACAAAATAAAATTCTTAGTAGTAGGGTCAATTTGGATAATAATAATATAATAATATGCATTTATATAGCGCATTTGACAAGTGGTTACTATGCACTGCATAACTTCAAAATTACAAACTTTATTATACACCTTAAAAACACAGGATAAAATATAAATTAGTGAAATAAGAAATCTTTGTTAGCTAATTTACACAGGTAAAATACATAAACAAGTCTACATATCAATAAACAAGGAAAACTGCGTGAAAATTAATTATAAAAATAATACATTTTTTTGTTTTGTTTTTTGAATTCCACGAAATAACAAAATAATACATTTTTTGTTTTGTTTTTTGAATTGCACGAAAAAGGTATAAACACAAGACGGGAGTACATAAAAATTTAGTGTTACAAACTTCTGCAGTAGCAGGAAATGTAGACGGCCACAGGTGGAAAACCGTGGCCTACCCTGAGGTGGGAAACCGCAGGGGTTTACAAAACCTAATTTCACAATATAGACTACTGCAAAAGCAGGGGTGTTGCGAAAATGGTCACATGTGGATTACTACATCAATAAACAAAGAAAACTGCATGAAAACAACTTTGAGAAAATAACCAAATAATACATTTGTGTTGTTTTTTGAATTGCGCAAAAAGGTAAAAACAGGACAGGAGTATACAAAGACTAATGGTACAGACTTCTGCAGTTGCAAGAAATGTAGAGGGCCACAGGCTGAAAACCATGGCCTACCCCTGAGGTGGAAAACTGCAGGGGTGTACAAAACATAATTACACAATACAGAAATACATAAAGAGAATTAATAATAAATGTCAAATATCAATTTTTTTTTTATAATATTTGAATGGATTATAATGAAATGTTAAATATCATACGGATCATTCCAGTGGAAACTAAACCTTTTTTTGATTTCAAGAAAAATATCAGCTTTTTTATTCGACCACATAAACATGTTTTTCAGTCATACATTTGTTACTTGGTACATGAGAAGTATTTTCCAATCAGAAATTGTAAAGTTTGTCTATCCGTGCATGAATGAGCACATGTTTTGTTTCAAAAATGTCACAAACGTTACCAAAAAGTTACACCAAAATACGTTACAATACAAAAAACTGCATTAATATAATTCCTGGCGATATAATGTTCTGTAATTTTTATGAAATATTTGTAAATATGTTTCCCATATTCGATGTAAGGCACAATAAAAAAATCGTTGACACTTCAGAGAAATTGTACTTTGAAGTCATTAAGAGCAAAAAACCATTTCCGTGCGCGGTCACAAACGTTACCGAACGTTACATGGACTTTACTCGGGATTTTGGCAATTAATTTAATTTTCAAACATCTACATGTCTTGACCCTACCAGTGAGCACCATTATCAACAACAAAATCGTTGATGTAATGTTTTTGCTAGGTTCTGTGGCCATTTAAAAGTGAAATTTTTCGGTCACAAATGTTACTTTGGAATGAGCCTATTGCTCTATAACTCGGCAAAGAAGAATTAAATCAATATGAAATTGCACATTTCTAGAACAGCAGTGACATGTGAAACACAATGGCGATATTGATTTTTGGCAAAAGTCTTCTCTGGCGCCAAAATATGTATCTTTGGCACCCAAAAATGCGGGGCCAAAGTATTACGTTTTTGTCAAAAATCAACATCATTGTGTTCAGTATGTAATTCCGCTTCTAGAAATGTATACTCTCATATATGGATTTCATTTTCCTCTAAATTCGGGTTATTTTTTTTGAGGATTGAAGGGTGCATCGGGCGAGACCGTTAAGGGTATCAAAAACGACTATTTTCAAGAAATATGGTACTTTTTCAAATCCTAGTGTGAAAATGGTGCTGTAAAATCCCAATTGAGGGTGTGAGTAGGGAAAAAGAGTTAACATAGTGCAGAGGTGAGCGTCACGTGACATCTATAATTGTGGTCAGTCCATAAAACAAAAATTAGTGGTCCGGAAAGTTTTGAATTTTTCTGTTTTGGTTAATATCCATAACTTACGGATTCTGATAGGGAATTATCTGATGCAAGGTTTTTGTCATGTAGTTTTGAAACAATATGGTCATTTACATAGAATTTGCATATGTGATCACCTCAAAACATTATAGTCCTTAGGCTGGGTAGGTTCCCGTGTGCACGAGTTGTACCCTCAGTTACTCTTCACAGTCATGGACTAGACCATTAGACATGACAAAAAAGTGAGGGTAGACTTTTTGTACCCCGGCACTTTTTTCGATAGAGGGCGTTTTCAAAATGGCCGCCAAAATGCCATTATTACCATATGTTGGTGGTTTTATAGTTACTATATGGGGTAAAATGACCTAGTTTTCAGTATTTTTTATACTTTGATAATCTAGAATGTATAGAGGGGTCAGATTAACCAATAAAATGTATTCTTGATAGAGGGCGTTTTCAAAATGGCCGCCAAAATGACATTAATACCACATATTGGTGCTTTTATAGCCATTATTCTGGGTACAATGGGGTAAAATGACCTAGTTTCAATGTTTTCCTACAATTTGATGATTTCAAATGTAAACAGGGGTCAGGTTAATAATTCAAACATCTACAAGTCTTTACCCCACCAGTGAGCACCATTATCAACAACAAACTCGTTGATATAATGTTTTTGCTAGGTTCTGTGGTTATTTAAAAGTGAAATTTTTCAAATTTTCGGTCACAAACGTTACTTTGGAATGAGCCATACTAAATTACATAGGTCACAATTTTAAAAGTAAGCATTAGAAATGCAAATATATACAAACAAGATTTAAAATAAAAAATAAACTGCATTCCATTGAGTTATTAAGACATTTGCAAGGAAAATACATTTAAATACCATACGCTGATTTCAATGGTGAGTTTTAAGCTGGATATTCTTTTCGCTATGTTGGGTAACTTCAATCACTTAAAATTCTGCCAATTTTCAAGTAGCTACCTTTATATAGAACAGAAGTTATGATACAACAGGTAGAACCTCTTGTATGACCCTTGTATAATTAGTATGATTTGAATACCATCTTGTATTTTTAAAGAAACATGATCCTAGAAAAAAAAAAGCCATTCATAAATTACGGTCTTGCCTATTGAATTGGTCAGAAAAGCAATTTATTCCATGAAATTGAATAATTTTACACAAGGAATATGTATTATTTACAATTTGTGTAATTTCTTTATCTGAAATCTTGCTGTATTACATTGTTCCCGATGTTGCATTTTGTTCCACAAATTTGTAAGTTCATACAAAACTATGGTTCTGGCTAAACTTAAACTTGTTACTAGCACTTGTTTAGTGCCCTGTGGCTGCTGTATGTCCAACATCCCATGTCCAACATCGCCAGGCAGGGAGTGAGAGGACCGCTGAATTTTTTTCTAAATTTTAAACAACAATCAGCCTAAATTTGTGCCAAAATAGTGTAAAAATTTAACAGAAAATTTAAATGTTTGTATAAATTTGACTCAAAATTTGGGCATTTGCCATATGGATGGGTCCCTTTTTCTTGAAAATTGGTATATACATGGGTGGTACTTCACATTTCCCGGCGGCACACCCCTACCAAAACCAAATTTGAGTACTCCCCCCCCCCCCCCGGAGTTCTAATACATTACTCAAAACTGGAACTGACCAATCATTACAATTTTACATTTGTATGTAATCTTTGAGCATTACAATAAAGAATTTGAATAAAATATCATTTAAGGTTTTTTTGAACCCTGGCCATTCTACGTGTATCTGTACCGCCAACAGTTAAAAAACATAATAAAACCCCTAAACTTACTTTGATTTCCCTTACTTTACCTTGTCATTTTAGAGTAGTCTGATTTTTTTCCAATAACCAGCATTCATAAAAGATTACTTTTTATGTCGACCAACATGTTCGACATTTACATTGTAGTCTATGGCGAAACCACATTTCTTTAAACATGTTAAAATGATGATCAAATTTACGAAAATATAAGGAATTGTTTACCTCTGTCAAGTAAACAAGAGCAAACTGACCCATCAACCATGGGTTCAAAGCTTTATTGATGTCTTCTGGTATAAATAAGACTTTTAACAATTGTAACTACCCACGCCTGTTGACAGACACATCAAGTTTCTGACACGTGAGCCGGTATACCGGCCCGTCGGGTTCAAAGGGTTAATATGAAATACTTCATGCTACTTTCTAAGCTTTTTGACTATTTTTTACCAAGTACATTATTTTAGTACAAAGAGCATGTAATTATGCAGTGTAGTATAATAAAAGAATGTGATAGTGAACATATATATAGTTGTTTACCATGTTTGAAGCTTTGTGAAAATATGAATGACTCAAAATATCACACTTCAATCGATGTGCCTGTTGATAAATTTGTACAAGTCAATAGACTCTCAAATGCTACCTTACAACTTCTTGCATCAATTTCAAATGGCTATAACTGGTTATAAATAGTTATTTTTCGCTACACAAATTTTACACCCTGATAGGAAATATGTTTAACGTCCTAATTCAGTTCTAGTTCTAAATTTAGGATAATTAAGTCATAAGTACTCCTTGTATTATAACTATATGATATTATTTAACAAGTAATACATATTTCTCTTGACCGTCAAAGGTTTTTTTCAATTTTAAATCATTTAATGCTGTTTGCAAGTGGTATTTTTATGCCAAAGCATCATTTGGTGGCCATTATGGGCCTCGGTTTAGTCGCCATTTTCAATATAAAATATATGAATGGAGAATGCTTATGTTATAGTTTCAAAAATCCCTTTCCCATAGATGCATTGGTGATTTAAGAATTACTGTAAAGGTGTTTTAATAAAAATATTGTATTATGGGCACCATCTTGGAATTTTTAAAGGAAGGAGTCAGACCCCAGGTGAAAAATGCAATTGGTGAATTACGCTCTTGATCATTAAATGGTCAGAAAGTAATCTATTCTATGGTTTTGAATAATTTTACATAAGAAACTTGCACTATTTACAATTTGTAAGATTGCTCACAGCAGCCATTTTGGATTATACCAATGACTCTGCGCAGTTCCACTAAGTATATGTTGATATTTTTCTTGTGTGAAATCTTGATGTATATATATATATCGTTTCCACTTATTTCATATTTTCACTGACCTAAATGTTTTGTATCCATAAAAAGTATGGTTCAAGCCTAAAACTAAGCAAAAAAAAATTTGTTATACATTAGTAAAAACTTGAACTGACCCAATGTAAATAGATTTTACATTTGTATATAATCTCTGAGTAGTACAATTGAGAATTTGAATGAAATATCACAGACCTTTTATGAAATATCACATAGGATTGTATACTTTCGAAGCTTTTTGACTAACTTTTACGAAGAACCATACTTTAATACAAAGAGCACACAATGATATCACATAATATGCAGTTGTTGCATCATTAAAGAATGCTGTAGTGAACATATAATCTTGGTAATTTTTATACAGCTTTAAAACATGAATGGCCCAAATATCACACTTCAATCAAATTCTATACATAAGTTAGGAAAACGGATACACCGCTTCTACAATTTCTAGCAAAAGATCAGTGTGTCTGTTGATGATTTGTACAAGTCAATACACTCTTAAATGTCGTCTTGCTTGTTACATCAGGTTGCAGGGAGTTGACCAATACCTCCATGCATGATGGTTGGGCTGGTGGTGCAAACATCAACTGCTCCAGTCAATCGACGTCACCGAGTATCATTGGTGGTGGTTCGTCATCTTTTTCTGGCATCTCCGGCTCGGGTGTTCCACGGGCTTGAATTACCATTTCTGTAACAAAAATGTAAATTATTAGAAGAGGTTTAAAACTTTGCAACAACACTTACTTTTTAATCGGAATAATTTAAATGTTAAATTTTTAATTCAAAAATGTAAATGTTTGATAGAAGTCATCTTAATTGACATTTGTTTGAATTGAATGTTTTTCACCTTGTTGGATGATTTTTTTTATCAGTTGTTTTTATTGAAACCTCAGTATCACCATCAATGTCCATCATGATTAATTGCCATGGTTTTTACTTACTAGTATGTGTCGTAGTGGTAGTAGTAGTCTTGACATCAACAACTTGTGTGTCTTTAGCCTTCACATCAGCAACCTGGGTGTCTTTAGTCGTCATGTCGGGGTAGATACGGTTGGACTTGCTTTTGTTCTGTGATTCACTCCAACTCTAGGAATGAAAAACATGACGAACACAATTTGTCATTTTCAAAAGAAATATTTTACAACTTATTTTCCGGAGTGAGATATTCACAGTTTCATTATTTTTTTTTTTATTGTAAATCGTCTTTCCGAGTCAACACAATTACTTACCGTGCTGGTGCTACTAGAGTCCATTTCACCGCGTGTTAGAGCCATCTTTTCTTGTTTTCGGGTAAATGCATTCCTCACCTATTACAGAAAAAATGCAGTATTTAAGTCAAAGTTTGAACTTACTTTGGCTAACTCCCGGGGGGGGCACTCAACTTTGAAAGTGGTAGGTATGTCCGGCGCGAAGCGCCGAAATTGGGGGCAGGTGAACTGATTTTCTGTAAAAATTGACCTTTTTGGGGGTCTAGTGAACTGAAATTTTGGTCAAAAATAGCCTCCTGAACTGAAAATTTTCGCATTTCCTGAGCAATTTATGCAGTTAGAGCTAAAATTTTGCAGTTTTTCTAAAAAACGGGGTCAAAGGAACTGAATCACGCTGAAAATGGGGATCTAGTGAGCGGCCTGGCGGCCTGAAAAAGGGGGTCTTGACCGCCGGACATATATATCCTGTCCACATATGTGAGTGCCCCCCCCCCCGGGGGCTAACTATCACCTATAATACTTATAAACACCTCAAGATAGAAATACATAAGTGGACATATAGTCAAACCCCCATAAATCTACGTAAAGGCCCTCAGAGTCCAATAATATTGACATGTGAAAAATATGCAATCTCAGCTAAATATTGACCCAAAATTTGACATCAAAACCGTTGTTTTACACCAACCGTTTGACATTTTGAACTGTTTTCATTTGATAATGACTACTTGTGTGGATGGTATTGTCTGCTAATGATCTATAATTGTTACGAGCAATATGCTGACCATGTGTGTCTTGTGTGATAGTTGTGCATATATCAGATCTCATTTAATGTAATCGTTAAAAGTAAATGAATACGCCAGAATAAGAACATTCCAACTCCAATAGCTCCCTTTTGTAAATTATATTTATACAATATTAATGCATACAAATT
>JXSR01S018058.1:58994-74217 GCA_000969725.1 Ophiothrix spiculata
TGATCTATTTAGATATATACATTTCATGTTCATGGCATCTTTTGTTCTTAAATTATGGCTTTTATTTAACTATTGCAGTTTTTTTGACTCACTCGGTATATGTGTCCCTCCGCGTCAAAAGGATGCAGTTGTCGGCTCCTACATGTTGCTTATTGTAGTATTTACACTAATTGAATATATCAGATATGCTAGTATACATACATCAGATATGGTACAATGAGCAACATGTAGGAGCCGACAACTGCATCCTTTTGCCGCGGCGGGACACATATCTGACAGACTGTTCCACAAGGCCGTCTTATCTGGCCAGTGATCTGGAACCTCGCCAATTAATGCTTCAGTTCCTCAGGGATCAATCCTAGGCCCTCTCCCATTCTCTGTCTTCATAAATGATCTGCACTATCTATACGCATGTGACTCAACTCTGTTCTGTGTTATCAAATAAAACTGACGATCACCTAGGTCTATGATCACATCCAGCCTAAACAGAGATTTGGAGAGGATGTAAATCTGGGCAGATATATCGGTAGAATGTGATATATTTTCTTGATATTTAAGTGCAAGGCACAATATCCGGCATGAAAAGAGCTCCTACCAGGTTTGAACTTAAAGTTTGGCAGCACAACTTTGGTTGAGATAAATGACTTGGCAATTTTAGGAGTCTCACTTAACAGCAAACTGACTTAGACAAAATATGTCTGGGGATATAGGGCATCGCTGGCGACAATAGGTTTTGATATTAATCAATCCTTATGGGCTATTGTTCACTTGCACATTTTGTATATACAAAAATAAATATGCAGTCCGCCACTATAAACTGATAACAAATGAGGGGTGCAGGGGCGTAACCAGCTTTGACCGTCCGGGGGGGCAAGACTCAAGAGCCTTCCCGATTTTTGACTGGCTTGGGAAAAAAATTACCGCGCGCGTAGCGCGCGCAAAAATATATGGACAAATTTGTTTATTTTAGCTAAAAAACGCCTATTTTTGAATGAAATGATGGTTTCTTTCTTTTTTCTTTTCTCTTTTCCCTTTTCTCTTCCTTCTTTTTCTTTCTTTTTCTTTTTTCCTTCTCCTTTTCCCTCTTCTTTGCCCTTTCTCTTCTTCTTCTTCCCTTTCTTCCCTTCCCATTTTTTTGCTCTCCTTCCCGATTTTTTTGGGTCCGGGGGGGCAAGCTGCCCCCCCCCACACCCCCCTGGTTACGCCACTGGAGGGGTGCCCGGACCAAATGGGCTTTACGTAATGAATGAATATTTGAAATGTCATCTAAAGTGAACAAAAATGGCGATAAGGTCAAATTTTGATTTCTTGACATAAAACGTTAGCATGTATATTCTTTTTATCTATAATTTGAAAGCCAATCAAGCCGAAAAATTGTAAATATTCACGGTTAATTGATCACGTTTGCTATTATACTCTATAATAATCCAGCAACTTTAAACGAGATTCGGCAGCTAATTATTATTACCAGATATTCTGTGAGCTGCATTGGATTTCGAATCTTTAAGTTGAAAATGAAGAAAAACATACCTGTAATGAATTAAAGATTGCAAATAGATAAAGAAACACCACAGTGTCTGCGTTGATTGATATGACACCAAACAGCCAGGTTATCCCCAAGAGGGGAAGTAGTAGAATGGCTCCCTTCAAACCAGCCCTGGAAACAAGAAATTATATAATGTCTTTTTAAATAAAATTGCAACTTAAATTCAAACAAAGTGTACTGGCTTAATTAATTAGTACTTTGAACTTCTTTCCATTTCTAGAAACGACTATTTTGTCATTATACTAGGTCAACTATAAAATGTCATGTCGAAATGCCGATATCATGATGATATCGATATTTCGACAAGAATACGATATCGGTATCATTATCCTTACACTTACCGATATATCGCTTTTTGTTGATATTAGTATCCAGTAAGAAAAAAAAAAGGTGTAGCACAAGTGATGATTCATACAATGATACGTCATGTCAAATAAGACATGGACATACCCGGGGAAATATTAAGACGCTTTTTTGTATTTATTAATGTTTTCCTATGCTTTATGCATTTGCTTTAATTTAGTGGTATCATCATCCAATCATCAATCAATGACCCTTACTTGATATGATCGTAATCCCCTTCTGATTTCACCTTTGCTGATAGAACTAATATACGTAGAACCATTATCAAGATAACGAAGTTTACCTGCCACAAAAAAAAAACATATCAAGGCATGAAATGGCAACAGTGATTTTGATAAATAGTTGATGTGTCAACGAAGCTAGTGATTGAGTTATCGATATGCATGTGCGTACTCTGCATCTCAACACTCAGGAAATGGTTCTAAAAGGGTTCTTTGCTAGTCTTGTCCTAAATATGGAAATGGTTTTACAACGGATAAAGAGGCTTACAAAGGTTGTTTAAAGTTTCTTTAAAATCCTTTTATTGAGCTCTTCTTGTTTTAATAATTATTATTAAGCTGGGAAAACAGGTTCTGAGCAGTTAGGGTCGTGACACTAAGGGTTTTGAGTCAAAACATAGTTCTTTTGAGCTACTAAACATTTGGTGCAACAAGTCTTTGTTATCTTATAATCAGATATATAGTTCTATTGTATTTTTTTAATTAATAACGGAGGCTTGGTGAAGAAAAATCAATACACCACAAAATTCTTTTTGATGTCAAATGTTTGGTGATTTTCAACACCAAGCATCCGTTATTAAATACCCATGCGCAGTAATCAAATTTGCCGTTCATGATGCAAAGCTTCAAGCTACTTGCCAGTTAAAAAAATAATATGATTCAATTGCATCATCAACACTTCTAAATGTTTTCTCTGCTTGTCAATGTTCTTTTAGTTTTTTATTGACATAGTCTATGCGTGCAAGTCGCTGCTCATTCCTAGTATCTCGTTCTTGTTGTAATCTTTCTATTGCTAAATTATGCCGTTTACGTTCTGCTGTCCCATTTGACTAAACAAAACATTACTTTCAGAAAATGCAAGAGCATTAGTTATTGCTCCGCCAACCATTAGTGCTATTGTCGCCATTTATATATTAAGAAATGTTTATATCAGGAATATTTATGTTTGGAAGCAGAATATTATTTTGTATAAGAGCTTTCCTAATCATTATTGCAATGTAAATGTTTTGCCGTTAACATAGCAGTATTCTTTAGGGAAATTTTAAGTCAGCAGTATTTATTTTGAGCAGCTTTTTAGCAAGTAAAGAATTTGTTATTGTAAGTCCACTAACAGCTGAGTGATACGCGCCATTAACAATTGTATTTTTGTCCATTTATTATATAAAAATATTTTAAATCCATATCAAAAACATCTGTTTGTGGTTTAGAAACTTGTGGTTCAGAAACTTTTGGTTTAAAAGCATGTGGTTCAAAAACCTGGGATTCAGAAACATCTTTACGCTGGATGAAATGCAAAACAGCTATCGCACTCACAATAATAATACTAGTCCCCATAAGCAAACAGGTTTTTTTTGTAATTGATTAGCTCATTAGTTGATGGTTTATCAGACTTTTCAGTTGACGTATCATTCGACGGTAGATTAGATTGTCTTTTATTTTTTTCTATTCCACTCTGCCAACTTTTTTCCTTGCTCTACACGCTGAGGATTCTAACCTTTTCTTTAACTACTGTATAGGAGTATATATATGATTGCACCTACCAATATGACGAGTAATGCTGGAGCTACAAAGGCCCATACCATTCCATAGGCTGTCGACAACCAACAACTGTATTAATATACAAAATATCGATGAGTAGACATTGTTACATTTCATTGTTGTCCATGGTTTCTTTTATTCAAGCATGAGTTTAACTTAAACCTTAAACGATTATGTTGTTTAATCTGTGAAGATTGTAGCTAAAATGATAAATAAAATTTGCTTGACGTCAAATGCTTCATTTGCATATCTTATTTTGGTAGTACACACAGTGCCGGATTTACCTTTCCAAGGGCCCTGGGCCAGGTCTAAACTGAGGGCACCATACACACCCATACCAATGATTTTTAAGTGGCTGTGACTGCTAACGTCAAAAATATGTTAGATATTTGACCCCCCCCCCCCCCCCCGAGTTGGGAGGGGGTAAAAAAATAAATTTAAAGTGCCCCCCTTGACCTCGGGCCCACCGGGCCCAATTATAAATCCGGTACTGAGTACACACCAGCATATCCCTTCTACATCCATTTTATGAATAGTGCCATCTATTTTGACACTTAGAAATAAAATGTCCCTATTTCTATTGGGTTCAAAAACAGTGACAGAGAGCCCTTTTTGCAATTCTGTATCTTAGTCTTACTTTCCATTAGCGCCATATCCATTCCATCTGGAGGCAGCTGTGATCACCACAATCAGCAAAGGTGTTCCTAAGCAACAGAGACAAATATATATATATGTGCAAAAGTTGAAAAAAACACCCAACTTTTTTCTCACATGAAAATATTACTAACGCGCCACTTTGTAACTTTCTCCTGTCTCATATTCATTCAACATGTTCAAAAAATTAATAAACAATGGTACATTCTATAATCATGATAATAGCCAGGCATACTGTATCAGTGGTATTTGTTTTTGAATGCACATGACTTTTATTGTTGTAACATGAGTTATGTCATTTCAACAGCTATCAATGTGCTAAAAATTGTTCAAATAGACCCTACTTATTTTTCAGTTGTCATACTGTTAGATTGGAAATAACTGAATTGGTTGTGTACTAGAGATACGGTATTATATACATATAGCCGAGGCCGTATGACCAACTACGCTCTGATCTGAGATCTTGAGTACGTGCACTGAGCGCCTCTAGTTCATTGTCACACTGAATTTCAGAGTGTGGCCCGGAGCGGTTAGAGCACGGGCGAGACTCATAATACAGAGGTTGTGGGTTCAAACCTGGCGGTCGGCACAGCCTGTCGGACCGTGTCCCCTTGTTTCTTATTGCTCCGTGGTTTGGAAGTCAGTCACGTTAACCCGTTGGTCCCCTGTGCGATTGTTCCATCTTGGGGCGCTGCATACAGTGTATAGCTGGCGAGTCATGTCACTTACCCCAGCCAATCGCCAAGTATGTTTTGAGCATATCTTTACCAGCAGAAAACACCCGTACAATCTGCATGTATAGATGAATACCTTCAACAAACATCCAGCAAAAGACCGCAGTGAAGAAATAATGCATCAGGATTGCCACAGTACGACAAGCCATCTAAACAAAGAAAGGAAAACGATTACTTTCACCATCTACAAGTCATCAGTAGGCACATATTGTCACATGTAAACCAAACGATTTTAGAAGCCTTTTTCATCCACTTATCGTTGCGAAACCAAGGACACTCCTGTTTTGAACAATCTACCTGTAAATTGCAGAAGAACAACGTAGCCTGTACTAATTCGTGATATTCACTGGACGTCACATGTAGCGGCACTCACACAGACTTTGTCTGCACCCCGGATCTGCACATCTTCTGGTCTTTCTCCATTAATTTGTTTCTGTCGTTCTGGGTTGCTTAATATAGACCTTCGTTCGTCAACCCTGCGATTCTTTGATAAGGCCCTATTGTAAAGTTCTCTATCTGCCCCCTCGCTTATACTGGGCTTTCCCAGCTAGCCAAATAACGTTTTTTGAACGTTAAAAAACGGTTTCATTTGAAAAACGTGAAAGTGTGGAGTTTTTTTTCCGTTAAAAAACGTTTAAACATAACGTTACAAAACTGTTTAAAAACGTTTAATTTAAGTTAGAAAAACCTTTCAGACCCATGCTTTAAGAGTGGTTTTCCATCGGTTTTTTTGAACGTTTCTAAAACGTTTTTGTTTAACCAAAGTGTCTTTTTACCAGTTCAAAACGTTTCAAAAACGTTCCAAAAAGGTTTGATAAAAACAAAACGACTGTAACCAATTAAGAACCTTTCCAAAACGTTTCGGAAACGTTTCAGACACGTTTTGTGTTTGCTGGGTTTCTATTATTTGCATACCCAATCTAGTATACTATACGTGGGTTGTGCTATACGCGAGTTCACAAACTGTCATAAAATGTAAATCCAAATTCACTTGTCGATAAATAAGTATTTTCTCTCAAGTCCAAAACACAACGTAATGTACGACCACTGACCTCATGCACAGCAGCAGGGCCAGACATAAGAAGAAGTATCTGCGCTAGAATGAGAGCGATCACCAGATTGGTATGGATAGTCACTCGCTCCGACCTCAGAAGGGATCTGTTAGAAACAAACATGCACGAGTCATTGGGGCAATCTACATGCGGGAGTGCAAATCCCGGAGATGAATGCGCATCTCCGTAAGCCGCTTTGAAGTAGACTGTGACCACACGGGAGTCAGATCCGGATCTGCTGTACAGCACTCTGCGTGCATGCATACGTGTAAGCGGTCTACGGAGACGCGGATCTCAGATCTGGATCTCGGAGATGCGCATGCATCTGGATCTTCACTCCGTTTGATTGCCCCAGTAAGCATTTTAAATAGAGTCATCGTTGTTGTGCGTTATGATGTATTATATTGCACATGTTTAAGATAAAACTGAGCGGTTTGATCTTAACGGAAAATCGCTATACAAAAACCAGTTATTATTATTATTATTATTTATAAAAGAGTCATGACATGTTAATCTGCGCAAGTTATTAGCCTTTGTTTTTCATGGTTTTTGAAATGAAATCGTCTTTTGGAATTAATTCCAAATGGCCCTTATATAATCTGGAATGCATTTGGCATTTGATCTCCCATGTTTGGTTTCCTTTGCTGGTTTCTCAAACATTGTCTTTTCTTTCCACACTTTTCAAGTTGTGCTTTGTTCTTGTCTGTTTTTGTTATAGCACTGCGTTAGTTTGGGCAGCAAATGTAGGTCATTCTATGGCCTGGGCTGGATTGTTCATCCTTTTTGTCATTTTGATTGTCATTGTTATTCTTGATGCTCAATGCTATGCATATGGTCCAATATGCTCCAGGAGCATATTTTTGGTTGAAGTATACGCTCAAGGAGCATGTTTGACTTAGAATGCTCCTGGAGCATATCTATCTAAACATACTTTTTTCATGATAAAGATGATCATGGAGCATGATTCTAAGTCATAATGCATTTTGTGAGCACTTGGAGCATGTTTCTAGGTCAAACATGCTCCTGTAGCACATTTTTCAAATATATTCCTGGAGCATTCTAACTCAAATATGCTCCAGGAGCATATACTTCAACTGAAAATTTTATAAATCAAATATGCTCCTGGAGCATATGCTCAATGGCTCCCAAAGCACATGCTCATGGCGCAATATCTCACAAAATCCAGCAGTATGGCACCAATGAAGCTCGCACCTTTTTTGCCATATGTAACCAAACCAATAATGAAGATATGATTTTACTAAGAATTTGAATTGTGCTTGTAATCATGGTAATATGTTTAAAAATGAAACTTACCTCACAAACAGTAACACAGCAAGAGTAACAGCCAGTGCTATAATAGACAATGTGCAACAAATGCGTGTGATCCAACCAAGCGCCACTTCATCCCGCTTTGCAAGCTGCCAAGTAAGATGTCACATGCCAATTTAAAAAAAAAAAAGAATAAGCAATAGTTTATTGCTTTCACAATGTTTTGGCAACCAAGATTTCGTCATGTGAGTGCAAGAAAGTCGTATCTGCAATAGCTGCCATTTGTCATAAATTTGGATTGCACACTGTCTAATCTCCAATCTTAGGTCATTGGTTCTTGAAATGGTTCTTCAGGTGACGGTGTCACCTGAAGAACCATTTCAAGAACTAATGACATAAGACAGGACATTTTTGAGGGATTTTTCACATTCTTGTGACAAAGTATAAAATAAAAATAACTAAGGCAGCCATTGCAGATACGACTTTCTTGCACTCACATGACGATTTGTAATGTCAATTTTGTTACAGATCTTTCTCAATTTCATTCGTTTTCAATTCCATACATTCGAGTAAAATATTCAACAGACATATTTTCGGATTTTGAATGCTAAGTGAAGTGTGATTTGTTCAGTCAACTTCACAATATCGAATCAGAGGCATAATCACATTTGTTTTTGAAATATAATGCAACTGTCGTAATATGATCAAATCACATCACAATATGTCATGTCATTATATATAGACCATATCTATAATTTACATACTCCCGCCGTTGATGGGGTAAATCCACAGAATCGGACGGGGAACGGAACTCAGAGCGAGATCAAGTAGTGTATTTATCATACTTAACCTCGTTCTGAGTTCCGATCCCATCAACGGTGGGAATATGTCAATTATAGATATGGTCTATATTCCAAAAAGTCTATTTTAATCAAGGAAGTTATAGGGGGAAACAGGCTTTCTCCGCCATTTTGATTTCATCGCCGTGTAAATCATATGGGACGGCAGCCATCTTGGATTGTCGCTCATGGAGGGCGAGTTATTGTACCTCCGGCATTTTACGGCTCCGCGTGCAACACATCGATAGTCTTCGCAACTTCCTTGATTTTAATCTATTTCATCAAAAGGGAAAAACGGGAACGTACACCTGAACAATCAAGTCAGTCATCAATCAGACCTGTATATGTTTTTTTAGGTAGAAGATATGTCTTGCATGATTTTAGTAGTTGCTGGAAATTAAACTAACTTACACATTTACATAGGTAGTTTAAACATTGTTAGGGCAAAACAACGTTTTACTGTCAGTAAATGTTCTTGAATTATTATATTGATGTTACACAATCATTAATCTCAATATAACGATCGAAACTGATCTCATTCATACGTGACCTTGAACGTTAAAAATCGACGAACTAAATATCTGTCATCAGGGTGACATGAGCATCAATGTGGCAATCTACCCGGGCATGATCTACACGGCAGTGCAAATCCAGATGAATGCGCATCTTCGTAAGCCACTTTGCAGTAGACTTTGGCTACACGGCCGGCGTCAGATCCGGATCTACTGTACAGTACTCTACGTATATGTAAGTGGTGTACGAATATGCAGATCTCAGATCTGGGTCTCCGAGATGCGCAGGCATCTGGATCTCCACTCCGTGTAGATTGACCCTTATATTAGTACTGATAGATTGATAATTTTGAAATGGAATTTGATGCCAGTCTTACTGATACGAAGCAGTAGTAAATTTCAGAAATGGATGGTGACCCTGGAAAAAATCGAGTACAATTCTAGTACACATTCCGGAGGTGCAAATTTGGAACACAAATTCGAGTACAAATTTGTGTACTCGAATTGAACTTAAATTGTACTCGAATCTGTGTTCCAAATGTGCACCTCAGGAATGTGTACTAGAATTGTACTCGATTTTTTCCAGGGGAACAATGTGTATGTTGTGTATGGTCTAATTCTCAATTATATAAACAGATCACTGCAAAGTGAATATTCAAAGCGATATTGATTTTCAACACACCTTGACATCCTTAACTTGCATAAGGACCGCAAAGTTGGTAGTGTGTTCACAGCGACACGTGACCTGGTCGTCCTCCAATCCACTTACTGTGCAGCCATCTGATACCCACGTGATATTTCCGCTACATAACAGAAAATATAGGTGAAGTTGTATTTAGCATATTTAGACATGATAGAAATATCAGAATTCAAAAAAACACACCACGTGATTGACATGTAAAATAAATATCTATAAAAGTAATATATAAATAAGTTAAAAAAAGAGAAGGAAAGGAAAAGAAAAAAAAAGGAAAAAAAAAGGAATAACACATTAATCTGAATCCTCGGCCTTTTGAGAAAATTATTAATTGCCCAAATGACAACAAAACCCGGTTAGTTAATTATTGTGGATATAATGGAATTCCACTGCTTGAAGGCGAAGACTGTAATATATTTTTGTGTTTTTTTACATATTTTTTAAACTCCAAAGAAATAAACACACACAATGAAACATATAGTTAAACACCCAATTTAGACCCTATGGTCCGTATGCAAACCAGATAACTTTTGTTCGACCAAGAGTAAGAGAAATCTGCCTTAACCAGAAACACGTTTCTTGATACATAATGTTGTGAAATTCCTAACGCTACAACTTGACAGTTATTTGAAGTGGAAAATGTGATTAAATATCGCAAATTCCAAGTTACGAGACCAGATTTAACCTTAAACCCAGCATTATGCATACGGACCTATAATTCCATGAAAGACCATTCTGGATGCAAGTTAAGTGGGGAAGTGCCATAGCGCAAGTGATCTTTTCTTCTTTCTGCATTTATAACCGATAAGAAAAAGATCTTGGACCTTATTGGAAATAATATTCATCGTGGGCTTTCTGCTTCTGCTTCTATGCTCCTAAACAGCGTTCGAAATTCTGGTTGTCCGGTTGCCTGGGACAACCAAATCTAGGACCGGACAACCTAAATTAATGCTGTGGTTGTCCGGCGGACAACCATAATATTTAAAAGTCAAATAAACATACTTCTAAGCATGTTCATTTCAAAACTGGAACCTTCGATAAAATTGTAAAATTTGTGAGCATTTTTGTTCAATTTCTTCAAAAAATATGATTTTTTTTTTAAATTTGCTATTGAAAAAAATTAGAAGTATATGTCTCGTAGTTGTCTGTGCGCTTGGGAGACCTTTTTTTTTTTTTTTTTTTTCAGTTATGAAAAGCTACGTCAAAAAATTTTGGGGTACCTTTTTGAGTCTGGCGCCGCGCCTGACGGACAACCAAATTTCTGACGGACAACCAAAAATTACAACCTGGTTGTCCGTCGGACAACCATGATTTTTTTCCTTATTTCGAACACTGCTCCTAAATACTCCAATTGGAACAAAACAAGGAGGCTTTCTGGGAGTATTCTTGGTTATCAACCTAAAAAATGTCTTCTTCTTTCTGCACTGACATAGTATAAACTAATAGAAATTAAAAGTTTGATTCCAAATACGCCAAAAAGGCAGACAATGTGTGAAAAGGGGGTCTCCGGGATCGCACATATATCCGTACCACCTTTTTATGTCAGTGCTTCCCCCGGGTTGCAGACTTACTTGCTCTCATGCTGGTACATGCATGTTGGTTCTTCATCACTAGCGGAGTTTACAACTTGAACCTGCGACATTCAAACAAACGACATAAATGAACAACTTGAAATAGAAATACGAAAGTGTGATAATCAAACAAGAAGCAGGAGATTTTACCCTTGAAATCTATGAAGTCTCGATGGTTTCTTTTAAGGTTTATGGTTGCCCAATTCATGTAATTTTTTTTTCCATGCCCAATTGTTAGACCGTTTGCTATCGATATATGAACTTTGTACCATTATTAGTAGGATCATTTGTTTGGAACCAGATCCCACGTGTCGGGCTACTTATGCAAGAAATAACATCAGTATATCCATAGCGTATCAGTACAACTCCTCCGACTGAAAATTAAATCTATATACAATAGCCTGAAAGTGGATTTATTTATATCACGATAACGACGTTAGTTTTTGACAATAAATGTATACAAATTTGATCTTGAGCTGAAAAAACATACTTTACCCGACATGGAGTCCTTGCAAGACATAAAGAATCTCGGCTCGATATATTGAAGCCTCTCAACAGAGGTGAAAGAGGCAGTATTCACCAGCCAACACTCAACAGAGACAGGGCAGGGGCGACACAGACGACCCGGGGTTTATGCGTATATTCCCATGTTACTTGAAGTACCCCAAAGAGTGCCAAAGGAGACGATCTTATAGAGTTTCACTCTTGCAGATGAAAAATGGAAGAACCTCGTCCTAGACAGGTATGTCTTGAACATGTAACCGAGGGCAAGTGGCCCGTATTCCAGAAAGGTGTTTAGCTAAATCAAGGTTTTATTTCTCGTCAACAGCACGACTCATTGAACTGTTCTGCTTGAAAGCTGTAATGATGCGTATCATTCCTGGACAGTTGATGCTCAGTTAAACAATGGTTTAGCTAAACATCTTTCTGGAATACGGGCCACTATGTTTAAACACATGAACGTCAGATGAGATCATTTCAATTGCTTCTCCTGCAACTTTAGCTAACTTTACCTTATCAATTGTGAGATTGAAGTGGGTGTTTTGAATTAAAATTCCCATTCAAATGTCATTTTCCTAAAAAAAAAATTGTTGTTTTTAGCTTGTCCGGAAGCCCAAATGGCCAATTAATTTTTTGTGTGCTTTTTTGTGATTTTCTCAAAAAATGTGATTTTGGGTCAAAAAAACAACATCACCATCATGTTCCTTGTGAAAATTCTTTTCACGAACAGCGGTCCGGGCCAGGCGGTTTACGTCTCCTTGTTTCCTTGGGCAAGAAACTTTACTCTAATTGCTCCGTGGTTCGGACAGTCACGTTAAGCCGTGGGTCCCCTGTGCGAATGCTCCTTCTTGGGGCGTCTAGAGTGAAAACTTGTGTGACACGCAATCGATGCCTGTTTCCAAGTTATGAAGAGAGGCTTACTGAACTTGGTGTGTTGAAATTTGACGATTCATATGCAAATTGTTTTTGGTTTCAAACTGAATCTATTGACCAAATGGTACGTCTGTGCGTATGCAGGGTTAATAATTCGACTGAGACTGATACATAATACATGTACACCCAGGATTTCGTCATTTTTCAATTCTCTTTTTGTATCATTTCTCCGCCTTTGAATTGGAGATTTGTCTGATGGCAGATTGTCATGGTATTCAATTCAAATCTGAATGTCGGACATTTATTATAGACTCTTACGATTGATTACGATTGATTTTTTCCCTTTTTAGTGTATGTTCTAATGTCATGAAATTTAAAGGAGTGGGATTTTTGGGTAGATTCTTGCAAACTATGTTTTTTTGGATGATTATATCATGTTATTACCAAAAAATGTGTTTGTCATTTTTTTGGCGGCCATCTTGGCATATTGGCGGCCATTTTTCAAAATGGCCGACATTTTCAGCTATTTTTGCAAATATCTTAGTCTTGGTAGCTCGTAGAGACATAAATTTGGTGTCTATACCCATGTTTTCAGGCCCAAGGAATTCATATTTTATGTTGTTTAAATGTTGTGATGTCTCCTTACACCAGAAATCCAAGATGGCTGCCAAAATGGCCGCCATAACATAAAAAACCTATATATCGGCTTCAGGTGTAAATATAAAGACGGTTTTGGTGTATGTTAGTCGCTTTTTTTAGGTCAATGAACAATTCCTAGCACTTCTAAGTCATCAATGACTTTGCTTATACTAGAATCAAAGATAGCTGCCAAAATTAAGCATAATGTATGGTCAGTGATATACAGAATTGTCCATTCCAAGCCTTTTCAGTTTTGAAATTTCATACGATTTAAGTGTCTTTTTTACATGTCTTTGTTCAAGAAATGAATGTAATGTAGCTTTCTCTTGATGACTGGTGGCGAAAATAACACTAGTAGTATGTATATTTATATCGTTATAAATGGCCAACACTGTTTCTCGCTGAGATCTTTTCATTTCATCTATTCGTCTTTTGTCTCTGAGTCAGATTCAGTGTCAGAGTCTTGTGTTGCTTGTATGATGTTGTTGCATTTTTCAGGGTCGGCTTCACACATACAGGATTCAGTGCAGTCAACATCGTGTTGCCTACATATGCAGCGTCCACTACATCCGCCTTTTCTACAGCCACACTTTACTATTAACACCACAAATGCTTCTGGAGCTGCAGGAAGTCTTGAGAGGATCGCCACAAATTCATCATTAATGTTTGTCTATCCTAGTGCAGTCGCTTCAAGTTTTCTTGGTTGAGGAACGAGAACTTACTGCCAAATTCTGCATTGCAAATGATCTCTTCTTGTGTGCTCATGACTGGCACCTTGAGTGGGGGCAGTTTTTCAGTCCCCTGATTTGACTTGAGGGGCCTGAAATATGACCATCTTGCATCCTCCGCCTTGGTGTACGAGGTCTTTTTGGTAGAGTAGAGTTGGCAAACAAGTTCCTCACACCCTTTATAAGGACTGTGTCACTTGGCTCATCATCATCTCCTAGAGCAGTAAGTGCCCGTATGACATCAGGACTTGCTTGGAAAAATGCTTTCCATCATCGGTTTTTACTCTTGCCATGAATATGCCAAGTTGTGTCACATCCACTCATGGCATGCACACCAAGCAATGCAGGCACTTTTCCTGGACCTAGTGCACTGTAAATGGGCTGTATTGGACAGAGGTGGCGTTTATCTCCAATGTCCATTATTAATGCTGCTCTAGAACCCAAAAATGGTTGTGTAAAGAATGGTGTCTGCTTCTTCTTGTGTACTTTGAAGCTGAACAACATCTGATGATTGCTGGTTTGATAAAACTCCCAAGCGGGTTACGACAGTGGTAGGTACATTCGAGTGTTGTACCACTTTCTGCATGTTCTGTGCAAGCTACAATGTCAATTGGTCTTTTGTGTTGGTGCTGTTATTAAAAGAAAACCGGTAATATCCTTGATAGGAGTTGCATCCTCCACTTTGTAAGACATCTGCTTGGATTTCCCCTTTGCTCTTAGTTTCCTGGTTGCATCCTTCATTGAATTCTGGACGCTGTAGTCGTCAAACACAACATATATGCACTTGTATCCTCTTGATTTTCTGGTAATGGCTTGCACGTAGTGATTTGCAAGGTCGGCACAGTTCTTAATGACTGATCTAAAAACCACTAGCTCCTGGACTACTGCCATTGCATCAAACAAAATGCATGAATTATCATGAATTTCTACACTCGAATATGCTACATTGGTGGTAGTATGCTGATCAGAAGAAGTGTCTTTGGACCCAGACACTGTACTGGTTGTAGGCCGATTATCAGCAAGTGTACTCTCGTGGACAAAATTGGCTACTTAGTTTTCGTGAATCTCTCGGGTCAGTAGTCTGTGTGGTCTCGGACATTACATTGGCAGGTGACTGGTTAGCAACGTGAGAGGTTCCAGGCATTAGATTGGCTGTAACCTTTAACCTTTATGAAAATTGAGATGCTATCCATCAGTTAGAGTATTGGGTGATTCTGTAAGGCATTCTAACTGGTGCATTAGTTGTGCTTTGTCTTGACATCGATGCAGTCTACCATCACTTGTCATTAACTGTGGATTAGAGGCTGACAACTCATACTTTACATTGACTTCTTTCATGTCAAGCTCACTTGAGAATCTAACCAGTCACCTGCCAATTTAATGTCTGAGACCAACACAGACTACTGACCAGCCTACAGTATCTGAGCCCAGAGAGGTTCACAACAATCATGTAGCCAATTTTGTCCACAAGAGTACACATGCTGGTTA
>JXSR01S018058.1:79527-104175 GCA_000969725.1 Ophiothrix spiculata
TTGACCAGGAAACCTATTTAGTCTTCTCTGGCGGAGACTATGTAATCTACAATCATTAGCCGACCTACAGACTGGTTGTTGTATCCCTTCATCAGACGGTGGCGGACAGGCCATTGCCACTGCCAATATTTACGAGACACCGGCAATACCAGCCTGTCATATGAACCCTTAAACTCCCGCCATATTTGGTCACAAATAACAACACGTGACCAGAAAAAACCTCGATCAGTAATAGGATACGAATAACTGTACAAAAAATAAGTTTTTAACAAGAAGAAGTGGGGTTCGCGTGTGAATCCCAACGGATTTTGAGTAGTATAATTATGTTTAATTTTGTGACATTACTTTTGTAATTTATTTGATCAATGTAAACAAAGGAGTTTTTGTATATTTTTAATACATAGTTCGTGGCTCTGCCAATTGCGATACACGTAAAATGTATCCCTAAATTTGCTTTTAGAAATCCCTAAGCCTAAATCAAGTAAATCGTGTCCTATGCCATCACCCCTTCATCAAGTAGGCCTAATTCATTGGAAGCCTGCCAGACTTACCACATCAGACGCTCTCCAGTACGAATTGTGATCGCTATGGATCACGATGCTGCAAACGTTTAAAAACCTCTGGAAAAAAGAAAACAAAGATGTATGATGATTAGCAGTCCTTTAACGTACGTTTATGAATACGTACAATATTTTGGTCATAGGTATGGCAGTGTACGATAGTCGTATAGAGGGGACGGTGTGGCCGAGCGGTTAGAGCACGGGACACCTGATACAGAGGTACTGTTGTTTGAACCCAATAGAAATAGGGACATTTTATTTCTAAGTGTCAAAATAGATGGCGCTATTCATTAAAACTCATTTTTGGATGTAGAAGGGATATACTGGTGTGTACTACTGAAATTATATATGCAAATGAAGCATCTGACGTCAAGAACATTTTATTTATCATTTTTAGCCAAAATCTTCACAGATCAAACAACATAATCGATAATCAAATATAATCAATAATTTGAAATATGTATAGCGCCCTGATTTTTGCACAAATCTGATTTTACAAAAAATACCAGTAAATGAGCTCAAAATTAACAAAATTTCAACTAAAATGGAATAAAATTTTGAGAACGGGTTCAAAACTTTATTATGCAACACATTCCAGTTACTTGTACTG
Organism: Ophiothrix spiculata; assembly: GCA_000969725.1. NCBI lineage: Eukaryota > Metazoa > Echinodermata > Ophiuroidea > Amphilepidida > Ophiotrichidae > Ophiothrix > Ophiothrix spiculata. The sequence goes on from JXSR01S018058.1 coordinate 80,698, forward strand.
CTTTTTCAACTGTCGGTGAAGAAATAATTGAATTTTTGGTTAAAAATGAATAAATGTCCACCTCAAACAACAGTGAGCTAGGAACTAGGCTAGGTAGTAGGCTCGAGCTATTTGGTTCGAGCCCTGGTCGGCACTGCCGGTCAGACCATGTCTGCTTGGGTAAGAAACTTTACTCTAATTGCTGCGTGGTTCGTAAGTCATGTTGGTCCTCTGTGCGATTGTTTCTTCTCGGCCACTGCATACAGTGTATGCCTGGTGGTTCTACGTTGGTGTGCGACAGATCCTAAGGAATCGGTCAATAACCAATTAAAGTGTGGTCATTTTTCCTGTTCTTTGTTTCCATATTGCCACTGAATACCAATAATGTGCCATTTTCCTGAGCAAGATTAATGGTTCCTTAAGACAGATCCATATTTGCCAGTAGAGTTTTACTGTTGCTTATTGACAATTTAAGGCTGCAACACGAACTTTTTCTCATTTTGTGCAATCTATATTTTAGTCTTAGTATGATCCGTTTTATTATGGTGTCAAAAAGTGGAAGAAATGCATATAGTATTAAATGCTAAAGTGGAGGATAAATATGGAGTAAAGTAGCTCAAGAAACACCTCCAGGATTCTGTTTCCAATGGAGACTTTATGGGCGGTCAGAGCCTCATATAGGCCATAGTTTCTCCAAATTGTTTTTATCATAACTTTAACTCAGAAGTAGATGCTTTTGGAAAGAAAATTTCTTAAGGAATCTACTTATAGTATTTGTATTTAAAAACTCGCTTTCGAAAACTCATATATTTTTTTCTTTAACAATCCTAGAGAAAATATTTTGCCAAAATTATACAAAATAGGTTTAAGTCATCAAATTCGACTTTGATAATTTGTAAATGATCTTGACTTTAGGTTTTGCTGGGGAAGTCCATATATTTTTCATATTTTTTTTATTTTTTCCCCTCTTTTTTTTTACAAAGAGAGTTTCTCAAAGTAAATTCCTTGATCATAAGCTTGTGATAAGACTAATTCCTCGTATAATATTTTTTTTCAAAATGTATACTTTTTTTACTTTTTACAAATTTACTTTATTTGTTTTCAAGTTAATGATAAAACTGTAGATGCCTATGAATCCAATGCTTTTCCTTAAGGCCGAACGATAGTCGGTATCCAAACAAAATTTTCCCTACCAAACATTTGGTCGTGACGTCAAAATAACGAGTGACTTCAAACAAAATAACTTCAACACCAAGTTGAGACCAAATAAAATTTCGCGCTAGATTGCACATGTTATTGAATTGCCACATTGGACCAAATGTTTGTTACCCGTTCATACTTTAAATTCGATGGCAAATATTTGGTAACGTCACGACCAAATGTTTGGTAGGGAAAATTTTGTTTGGAGGCCGACTATGGTTTTGGCCTTCACTCCATGAGATACCAACCTGAGCGTAAATTTCAGGGCTGGGGTCAATCACATCGTTTGGTATCGACGGATTCGCCACAATCCAAAGTGCTGCCGAGTCCAAATTGGCATCCGACGTAGACTGGGCCAAATTATCTATTATAACCTGCAGTTCATCTATGTGAAAAATGGATAGTATACAAATATTCAATGCCTGAGAGTGCAATAGTACAAAATATATCATGAGGTCAAATTTGGACTTTTCTATTTCACGAGGCATAGCCGAGTGAAATGGATCATTTCAAGAGGCATAGCCGAAATGGATCAGTCCAAATTTTACCGAATGATATATTTTGTACTTTTGCACGTGCATAGGCATTCAATATTTGTTTTATATCATGACAGGTTTGTTTCATACCGTGTAATAGTACAAATATTGCACGGCTCAAATCACTGTAATCATGATATAATATACAATGCAATGAGTGCCAGACATCCAAGAATGAAACATCACACACAGAGACATAGAGGGTGCATGAGATGAACACAGTTATCAAGAAGGAGCACAGTAATCAAGAAAAGAGTTTTAACTTTAACATTTGCACTCTCACAACACGCACACAATATTAACGCACATTTCCTAACATGTCGCATTTCTCTTTCACACACGTTTCACCGAATACAAATTCATAATCTTTGTCATCACTCATTCGAAGGTATGTTCCTATATGTCGTAAACCTGAAAGAAACATATAGAAGGGATATATTCGGAACTTTTTCTTCTCCTTCTAACGATTACATTTCGTAGTTGTTGAAGCAGATGATGATATCAGCGTCGCTGTTGTTTGAACAGAAGCCATTGTTGATGATGTCGTAGTTTGGGCAGAAGTTGCTGGTACCAGAGTTGTTACCACCTTTGTTGTCGTTGGTATTGGGATTGTTGTCGGTGATGCCTTATCACTGGTTGTTGGTTCCTGTGTTGATGTTGGTAAAGTCGTGGTTATGGTTGTTGGTACTTGGGTTGTTGTCGGTGATGCCTTATCACTGGTTGTTGGTTCCTGTGTTGATGTTGGTAAAGTCGTGGTTATGGTTGTTGGTACTTGGGTTGTTGTCGGTATCATCGGTGAAGTTTTTGGTGCTGCATTAGTTGGAGCATCGGTTGTTTGTTCTCGAATTGTTGTTACTGGGGTAGATGTTGCAGCAACAGTCGTAGTTGTTTTTTCTGTGGATCAGCAATTGATACACGAGGTCATGTTTGAAAAGTATCAAAGTGACAAAAAAAGAGAGATTATGGAAAACATTTTCCTGCTAACTTTGTGTGTGTGTTAACTGTTGAATTTGAGCAGAAAGTCATACCCGTGGAATCATGTCAACACAAATCGTCATGCGAGAGTCGTATCTGCAATAGCTGCCTTACGTTATAAATTTGGATTGCACACTGTGTGACCTCCAGTCTTGGGTCAGTGGTTCTTGAAACCATTTCAAGAACCACTGACAGAAGACGGGAAAATTTTGAGGGATTTTCACATTCTTGTGACAAGGTGTAAAATAAATATAACTAATAGGGCAGCCATTGCAGATACGACTTTCTTGCATTCACATGACGAAATGATCTTCATTATCTTAGCATATATGATGGTTTTAGAAAGTGATTCATGCGCATGACTACACAACTTGCACATCTTATTGCCCCCTCTCTATTTAGAATTTACAGAAATATAAAGATGTGTTTTATTTTATGGTATTGAATAAAACAAGGAAAAATATCTGAAATCTGATGACTGTAACCACCAAAATGATAAAATTACCATATTGGACTTTCTGAATTTGTTTAATTGACTTGATTTTGTCCATGCAGAATTTTGTATAATTTGCACTCTGAATTTGAGATCTGTTGGTGTTTAGATTCATTGAAAAGCTTGAGGTTGCATGATGATGAGCTTGTCTATAGGCAATAAGAAGAATCCCTGTTTTTTCCCGACGATAAAAAGTTGTCAAAATTTCAGGTTTTCATTCCATTTTCCGTAAAAAGTGGTAAAAATTTGGTTCTAAGGTAAGTTATATAGATTAGATGTAGGGTTTGGGTTGGGTTTTATAGGTTAGCAATAGGTTTAGAAATTTTGAGCGATAGGGTTTTGGTTAAATTTTAGGGTCAGGTTACCGAAATTTTACAAGTCAATTTAAAAGGCATCGGGGGAAAAAACGGGGATTCTTCTCGTTGCCTTGTCTAGTGTCTATACAATTACGTGTTGTTCCGGTTGTCAGAGCCATGGTTGTTGGTGCCTGTCTTGTAGTAGTCACTGGTGTGTCGCCATAATCTATTGATAACAAACAAGCAAATAATAAGAAAGAAGGAATTTTTGGGCTGATAGCTAAGAATAACCTGCAAAAAAGCTTCAGGTCTAATTGGATTACATAAAAAATAGCTAAAAATAGAAAAAGAGTTACACTTTTATATATATAGAGTTGTCCATTGTCATACAAAATCAATGAAGTACGTCACGTTGCTGGAACACTTACGGTCCATATTCCACCCGCTTCATAAATCTCACATCAGTTATAGTATCGGCATAATGCATTATTATACAAGATTTTGACCTGAGGCCAACATATTTTGAACGAAGAGTCAATTTGAAAGCTTTAGAGTGAACCTGGTATCTCGAATTACGTAACAAAATGGCGCCTATAGGGTGGTCAATGGAAATAACCAGAGAAATATCCTGGGAAATAACGTTATTGTGTCGACTGAACTTGCTGAAGATCGAGAATAGGGATACTTTTAGTGTAAGAATGACAACCAATCATTCGAGTGTGTTCACAGGAAAATATTGTGTTTATGTGACCTAATCACGACTTCTCACAGACAGGTTCCAGGAGGCAACACGAGAGGACACATACTAAAGATAAACCATATCCATGTAGTTATATTGTGACAAACGTTTCTTACAGACAGGTGCAAGGATAAGCCACGAGAGAACACATACTAAAGAGAAACCATATCAATGAAATTATTGCGACACTGAATGAGTGAGATCATGTAAGCGAAGCAAGCAAAGCTATCGATCAGCGCAGACGATGATCTCTGCCATCATGGGAGTGCCACCTCTCCGCGAGTAACCATCTTACCTGCGTAATGGATACTCCTTTGACAAACCGCACCAAGTCCGTTCTGTTCACATCCATGTCTTTCGAAAAAATCATTTTGATTTAACCACGCAATGCATTCTCCGCCAGTATTATCTCTTAAAAAAGAAACATAAACATCTACGTTATCATATATCCATTCCTCACTTTATATGCCTACACCGGACTTTTCGCAGCCCAACCCGCCATCTCATGCAGTCGACTCCCAAATAAATTGTCGGCCAAAGGATTGATACGCCTACAACCGTAGAAATTAAAAATTATAATCCCGATTATAATTGGTGCTTGGCGCCATTTTGTTGTCGCTCACGGAGCACATCTCGAAGAGCAGAGTTATTGTTCTTCTTGGTTGTTTCAGAAATTGGCCCGACAGCTAGGCAGATTGATCAACGCTTGGACAGCTTGTGCATTTTCTTTCATACGCAAAGCGTGCCTGCGTTTCACACTGCCATCCTAAAGGATTATACATGGCGGCCAAATCAATATGGTGACGAGAGCTGATTCTCATTTTAATATCTTTGGCTACAACACAGAGGTCCACGATGCAGTCCAGCTTTCTGTGTTTTTGTTTAATCTGAAAGCGTCATGTGAGTGCAAGAAAGTCGTATCTGCAAATATAGTTGCCCTAAGTTGTTTTTATTTTATACTTTGTCACAAGAATGTGAAAAATCCCTATCTTATGTCAGTGGTTCTTGAAATGGTTCTTCAAGAACCATTTCAAGAACCAATGACGCAAGATTGGAGATTAGACAGTGTGTAATCCAATTTTATGACAAATGGCAGCTATTACAGATACGACTTTCTTGCACTCACATGACGAAATATACTTTAAATCTTTGTATATGAGGGGAGCGTGGACGAACGATTAGAGCACAGGACATAGGGCAGAGGTTCCAGGTTCGTGTCACGGTCGGACCACGTCTCCTTGTTTCCTTGGGCAAGAAACTTTACTCTGATCAAACTTCGTGGTTCGGAAGTCACGTTAAGGTGTTTGGTCCATGAGAGATCCGCCCGAAGAATTTTAGTAAAAATCGGCATGAATGATATTTAATCGATGTAGAACCGATTTTTAAAATAAAAAGTGGGGGTCACCGGACTCGTTTTTGCATGAGAGTTGGTTTAAAAATAGCATTTTAGGAGGTTTTTGGGGATAAATTAGTACAGAGGTCTATGGAAAATGTGGCAAAAGTGAAATTATTTAGTGTTGATTCAAAAAATCTGCCCGAGCATTTTTGTTAATTTTTTCACAAAAGTTGCGCACAAGTATGTTCTTTCAAATAAAAAAATAACAATTGGGGGTCACCGACTTAATTTTCTAGAAAAATATTGAAATATGGCAATTTTTAGCTTCAAAACACTACTCAGAGTATATGCGCATGCGTATTGCAGCATTTACCAACTCGGAAACTAGCGCGTACTGGTACGCGTGGACGGCGCGTGGACAAACACCTTAAGCTGCTGGTCCCCTGTGTGAATGCTCCTCCACGGGGTGCTGCATACAGTACGTCTATTCATATGCTTCGTAAATTAGCACATTGACAGACAAAGGCTTTAGTATGTAAATAGTAGATCTTGCCCAGATCCTACTACTGATCTACCTACCCACTGTCTAGTAATTCCAGTGACCAATAAAATCCACAGATCTACCCAGTTAGTGACTAAGCAACGAGGCTGGTGTCGCCGCGAAGCGGCGACACCAGCCGAGTAGGATCTTGAGAACTCCTTGTAACATTTTATTAGCGCGTCCTAATCCCGATAATTAGCCTCAGAGGATTTGCCACGCGAGCCAATAAATTTTACATTTTGCAATCTCCGCCCATTTATCTTTATGTTATGAGTCAGATTTCAATCAGACCGCCCGTGCTCTCTGCTACACGATGTCGTAAAACCTTGAATATGTAAAAATATAGATGATACAGCGAAGAATATAAGTCTAGTGTAATCGCTGGGTATTACTTTCGGCCGGAAGTGGACGCGAAAGTTAGGAATTTCCAAGAGCGTTGTACTACCGTTGCTGTGGACTGTATTTGTGATAGTGGTTTGGGTATGTCTTTTATCAACGCTCTGGTCTACCGTTGCTGTGGACTGTATTTGTGATAGTGGTTTGGGTATGTCTTTTATCAACGCTCTGGTCAAGAGCTAGTAAATAGTTGATACAAAGAAGTATCGAATTAATCTTACCGCACAAAAGAGACCTGCAAATTAAAGTAAAGATAGGCTATTGTCTTCGATAAAAGCAAACTAGTCTAGGCCTTTTGCTTCTGCTTTTCAACATAAAACGATTGTTGCGGATTGCAATTTCTCAAGTGGGGATTATCATACTTATTGACTCCAGTGAATAGAATGGGTCAACAACATATATTACAAAAGATTGCAAAATGCATTGTTATGCATACAACACATAGTCGGCCTTCAAACAAAATTGTCGCTACCAAACATTTGGTCGTGACGTAAAATGACGATTGACTTCAAATAAAATAACTTCAACACCGAGTTGAGACCAAATAAATTTTCGCGCTAAATTGCACATGTGTCGGATTGCTATTAACATTGCCTCAAATGTTTGTTACCGGTTTAACTTTAAATTCGATCGCAAATATTTGGTAACGTCACGACCAAATGTTTGGTAGCGAAAATTTTGTTTGAAAGCCGACAAGTGGTTTGGCCCATACTGATAGCAGAGTACTGTAATTATCGATTTTCCTCTGCAATGACATTCACATTCTTTAGGGTATCTGAAAACAGACATAAAGAAAGGCAACTCTTCTCGGCGAGTGACGATCCAAAGTTTAATTTATATGGTGAAGCACTTAAAGTTTTAAACTTCTAGGATTCATGTATAATTGATATTATCAGCGTCATAATTCTTCGGACGATATACATAAACATCCAGACTGCAGGGCCAATTGTTTACAAATGCGATCGTAACGCTGCAATTCGTGGTCACGTGATTGATTTTGTCCGAGAAATTTTGGCAGAGACTTTAGTAAAATTGTAACACAAACATCTGTGATACGTTTCACCCGGGGTTTCACCTAAATGCTACGCGGTCGCCCCACAAGTAGCGCATAATTTACATCACCATATAGTCCCGGGCGCGGCGGTTTTCGTCTCCTTGTTTCCTTGGACAAGAAACTTTACTCTACTTGCTCCGAACGAAACTTTACTCTACTTGCTCCGTGGTTCGGAAGTCACGTTAAGCCGTTGGTCCCCTGTATGAATAGGACTCCTTCATGGGGTATGCATGTCATGCAAGTACAGTGTATAATTGATTGATTGATTGATTGATTGATTGATTGATAGTCGTAACTAACCTGTCGTGTGAACTCAATGTCGTTGTTTGTCCAGATAAAAGCGATACTTCTCCTGATGACGACACGCGTGCCCCCAGCCAAAAGTTTTGTCTACATGGATGACAGAACGATGAAGAGATGTTAGAACATTAATTATATAGATGGTCCTTTTCATTACCCCAAGACAACCGAGCATTGGTAAATCGTCTTTAAAAATGTCAAAGCTCTCTCACAACTGCCACACTTTAAGTAGGAGTTAAAGACCTGCGAGCTCTTTCGCTGATTTTTCTACTCGATGGCAACTTGCCCGATGATCAAATGAGTACCGATCTAGATTGTCAGGCACTCGCTAAAAATCTAGTTGAAGCCACATTATAATGATTATTTAAACTTTTAAATGAAAGCATTTTCACATTGAGAATTGTTTTTTAACTTTTAAATGAGAACATTTTCACATTGAGAATTGTTTGTTACGCTGCCATGCTAAATAAGGAATTAATGAACATGATAATTACGGTATCAAACAAAAGCTTGGTGAAATTATGAAAGAGGATCTACCGATCGACCAATTTTGCCATTCTAACACCCGGGTTTACCACTCGGTCGAGTCTCTCTTTCACCCACTTTTTGGAAATATTCTCCCCAAATTCCGACAATCTTTCTGAACTCGCTATAAATAACAATAGTACAATTATTATACTTGATACTTGTGACAAGAGCGTATAGGCTATCGGATATATATTACCGTGAGCGTAGGCTATCGGATATATTGGCTCATGCGAGTCATCAGTGGGAAGTGACGGCCCACATGTCTTTATAATATTTAAGTCCTTAAGAAGTCAGAGCTACTCCTGACGAAAGCTTGACAGTTCAAAACTTGTCCGACGGCAAACCCGTTAACATCTACCGATTGTAATGAATTCCCGTCGTAAAAGTCTTTCTAAAAAAAGATATTTATTACAGTCTTATTACACAAAGCGTAAATTCAGACTTACTTGTCAGCACTGTTCGCAAAATTGTTTTGCAAAAAATTCTTGAACTCCTGATCCGTAGGACTAGCCAGATCGGTATCCCCCTGCAATGATCGGCATTCTGCTCTCGCCTCTGACCATGTGAAGGATCCTGGTCTATGTATCAGACAGTCTCCACGAGAGTCGGCATTCACCTCAAGACGTTGTCCATCCGAACAAACTAAAAAGATGTCATATGAAAGGGCAGTGATATTGGTTTGATAGATACAGTATAAGGTTAGATTAACTCTTAGTCCAAGAGCAAAATAACCCTTGTCTGCAAGGGTATTTTTGTAACGTTTGTTATAAATATTGAACCAACAAATAGAACCATCCAAAGTTAGGTTGTTTTATACCATAGTTTTGACCTCAGGGCCTCCCCCTTTACATTACGAAAATCGACCAAAGTGTTAGGAAATTATGACGCCATAAGTTATTCCGAGTCGAAAATCATGATTTTTGACAGAAATGGACACAATTTCAAAATTTGGCCTTAAGTTCAATATATTGAAATTGTATCCGTTTGTTTTTCTTATAAAGAAGGGAAATGGTGTTTCTAAGATGTTCTGTAAGTGTTTAGGTCCATACCATGCATATATCTTTCAAAATGGCAAATCTTCGGAGGTGGCAAACACCCCCTCACCTTTCGACCCGGATCCTTCTAAAATGAACGCAAAGGGTGAACTTTACAACACGATCAGATTTGCTTGACAATATAAAAATCAGGTAAAGATTGTGTGATGTGTCTGATTCCCGACAAATTGCAACTTGATCGTCGAAGCAAAATTGTTTTAACAAGCAAAAGAGTGTATTTTCACAATGACAATTATTTGTTACCCGAGTTTGTTATCTTGCCAAGCTAAACAATGGTATTTTCAATATAATGCAACAGGCTTATTTAACTTTTTCTGTGATTTTATCCCAATTAGAGAACCAAATAACGAATACGTATTAAATAAAATCTTACTCGGTCTCTTGCAGACGTATTTCTTGCTTTTGGAACATTTGCTAGTCTTCCACTCTCCGGATTTCTCAATTTTGACACATGCGATTGAATTTTCGGAAGAACCTTTTGCACCATCTAATGATTGAACACGAATTTTTTTTCTAGTATTTGAAGTCCTACTCTTCCATTTCCTTTCACCCTACTCCTGTCCATCTTTTCCTGCTCCTCTTGTCCTACTCTACTCTTTTCTTGCTCCTATCTTCCTTCTTCTCCTGCTCCTGCTCCTCTTGTCCTATTTTCCTCTTCTCTTGCTCAAATCTTCCTTCTTCTCCTCCTCTTCCACTGCTCCCTATCTCCATACACTTGTAACTGCTGCTTCTGCCCATTTTTCCTTCTCTCCCTCTCCTCTTTTCGAAATTTCCTCCTTATATTCTTCTCCACCTCGTCCTATCCTCCTACTTCTGTTCATCTTCTGCTCTTGTTCTCCAATCTCTTTTCTACTTCTCTTCTTCTCCCGGTCATTCTGCATTCTACTTCTCCCCCCTTTTTTCTTTTTTCCTCAGAGTCCTCCGCTTCTATTTGTCTACATCTCCCCTTCTCTTCTTCCTGCCCTGGGCCTCTTTTCTCCTCCTCTTCACTTATTCTCCTCCCTTTTCATCCCTCTTTCGTCTTTTGCCCCTCTTCGTTTCCTTCTTTAACTCACCATACCTCTTCCTCCCCGTCTGGGTGAGTCATATTAAGATTACCTTAATAATGATATTTAAAATGTATCGTGATGGTCATGATGGTGTTGTGCTTCTTTGACCATATTAAATAATCCTTTACATTTATCAAACATACCTTCATGAAAATTTGCAAAGGCGGAGATGCCTCTCTCGTTAAACCATTCATACACCCCCGTGCCAACCTATATATATCAATGTTAAAATATATCCATCGCCATGATATGGAAATTTTAATTAGTTTTGATCAGCTATACAGCATGTACAGGTTGTTACATAAAAAAGATTATACAATTTGGTTAAAAATATTTAAAATGGTTGCATAATCCCAGTAGCCCGTCACAATTTGTTGGTAACCTGTTTTCTAAGCTACATTTGAACTATATTTCATTGAAATTTGAATATCCAGAAGTTAAGTTAATGTCAAATGACTTGAACCAACCAATTCTATGACGGAAGGGAAAAAAATTGGCAAGCTGTTAACAAATTATGCAGAAGTTTGAACTCCCAAGAGAGACCAAAATTAAAAGTTTCTTGAATCTGTAGTGCAAGATGAAGTTTCTTGCATTTACGGCTCATATGTGTCTCGCCGCGGCAAAAGGGTGCAGTTGTCGGCTCGTACATGTTGCTCATTGTAGCATATCTGATGCATACATATAGCATACATCAGATATGCTACAAGGAGCAACATGTACGACAACTGCACCCTTTTGCCGCGGCGGTCCACATATAATAATCTGTATTACTCACATTGCCCTTGAGTCCGATCCAGTGACTCATAATAATCTGTATTACTCACATTGCCCTTGAGTCCGATCCAGTGACTCATAATAATCTGTATTACTCACATTGCCCTTGAGTCCGATCCAGTGACTCATAATAATCTGTAATACTCACATTGCCCTTGAGTCCGATCCAGTGACTCTCTCTATCAGGTTTAACAAACGTCTGCTCATCTTGACTGAGTATCGTGGCAAGTTGGCCATTTTGATTTCGACATTGTTGCTTCGCATTATCCCAGTTCTGTTTGCCGCCGGAATACAGATACGAGTAGGTTCCATAAGCAATCCACGTGTCGACTTCAGTCGAGCCTGAGGCTGAGGATGATGTATCTGTATAACAAATCATAAAAGATTGTGCTAAAATATGAGGACCACTCTTTGGGATGGTCACAACCGGGGGGGGGGCACTCACATATATGTGGGCAGGATATACATGGATATACATGTATATGTCCGGCGGTCAAGACCCCATTTTTCAGGCCGCCAAGCCGCTCACTATGATCCCCATTTTCAGCGTGATTCAGTTCTTTTGACCCTGTTTTTGAGGAAAACTACAAAATGTTAGCTCCAACTGCAAAAAGTGCTCAGCATGAGGAAATGCAAAACATTTTTAGCTCAGGAGGCTATTTTGGCCAAAATTTCAGGTCACTAGACCTCCAAAATCGGTTTAAAATGTCATTTTTTATTACTGAAATTCAGTTCACCTGACCTACCACTTTCGAAGTTGAGTACCCCCGGGGATCGCGTAACGTTACATGCAATTTTCTTGAACTTGACCATGGGATCAAGTGTCTTCAATAGTTGCACAATCTTCAGAATGATCCTATCGACAAGTTCAGGACCTTTTTAAAAAGTTGTTTCTTGATTTGTCTTTCTTATTGCGACCTGTAATGGTATTTATCATGCTCCCAGGTTTTGTTTTCATATTTCCTTTATTTTCCCAAAATTTCTTGTACATGTGTATATATATATATACAGGGTGTCCCAGAAAAAACCTTACAATCTTTGAGAGTAATTTTCTTGGCTTTAACGGATAGTTAGAAAGTATGTAAAATTACATTTTATAGCCCATGAATTGAACTTTTAAGTACCGTTTGTTTCATTTCAATCAGTAGTGTATGACAAAAGTTATGCTTTGTCAAATATATGGATGTAAAATTTTCTGGTCCAGTTTCACGGTTATCTTATTAAGTATTGCCATTGATCTGCTTACTCAACCGTAACAATGTTTACTAATTTAATATGTACATGCTCTCTTTTATCTGTGCTGAAAAAATTATCAAATTTGATGTACAAATAAGACAGATATGATGAACTTTCTAAGGTGACTCATCTTTATTACATTCAGAAACACCCTTTCTTTATGGCCAATAATCATGATATTGGACCAGACAAAAATCCACCCAAATATTTGACAAAGTATAGCTTTTGTTGTACACTACCGATTGAAATTAAACAAACGGTATCTAAAAGTTCAATTTATGAACTATAAAATGCAATCTTTACATACTTTCTGACTATCCGTTAAACCCAAGAAAATTACACTCAAAGATTGTAAGGTTACTTCTGGGACACCCTGTATAACTTTCGTTTCGATTTCCGAATAGAATAAGGTTGTGCAGTTTATTCTTTAAACTTCAGAGTTCGCTGTTGAGTTGGGTTATTAATTAACTCCTTGTAAAGGTTTTGTTTTTGTTTTGTTTTTGTAAAAATACTTTTTAGCAGACCTTTGAAAATCCAAGGGCTCTTTGGTTCCTTTTTCGTATTTGATTTTACATTTACTTTTTGGAATACATTCGTCATAAATTTCATTAAATGTTTTCAGGAATTAATCATAATCACAATCCTCAATGACATTGTTACCTTTCAGAGATTCGTGCCACTGTATGTTTGACAGTCTTTGTCTTAGTTTAGCAACATTAGGCCGAATTCATAAAATTAGCAATTGCTAGTAAGAAAAAGACATTAAGAAAAAGCAATAGCTAGACTAGAAAAGATTTAGCCTTAGCAATTGCTTAAAAACATATTCACGACCTTCAGCTTGGACTAATACCTTTTTCTTGTCTGGGATCGACCCAGACAAGCAAAAGCTACCATGCAAACAATAGCCAGGCTAGCTTTTGCTTACATGAAGATAGAAATTGCTTTGTCTACCGCGTGATAAAACTCAGACACAAATGTTACAGCAAGTTACTCCACATTTTCGGTATCAATTTGTCAGTTTCCGACAAATAGCATGATTTAGGTCATCTATAGTAACACAACACTAGTATCATTCAGTGTTTTTTCTTACGCAGCACAAATATAGCAGGAACCATGAATGTATACCAGTGATCCTCGTATAGGATCTTAGTAAAATGTAAGTAATTGCTTACATGTTGTAGCAAAAGGTCAGCTTTTTGAATACAAATGTAAGCAATAACTAGCCAGACGAGCAATTGCTTGGAAGGGATTAGAAATAGCTTTTGCTGGATTGGGAGAGCTTTTTCTTGCAAGTCAATGCTAGCTTTTAAGAATAGAAATTCAAGAAAAAGCTATAGAAATAGCAATTGCTACTTTTATGAATTCGGCCTATTGCCATCCGCGCAATGTTTTCTTTTGTACGCAGTCTTTACATCCCAATTTGCAGTGACAAGTGTAGGTAAGTGGTCACTAATGCAGTTAAAACAATTTTACTGTTACCATTTTCATCAATTATTGGTAAGAATATTGTCAATGATCTTGGCACTTTCTTCGGTAATTCTGGTTTTCTTTTTTGCGCACCCTTTACAGCCCAGCTCAGTTTGCAGTGACAATTGTAGGTATTATATATGTGGTCACTAATGCAGTTAAAACAATTTTACTGTTACCATTTTCATCATAATTGGTAAGAATATTATCAATGATCTTGATACTTTCTTTGGAAATTTTGGTCGGCTTGTGAATAGATGGTATCAGAGAATATGGATAAATCAGGTCAATGTAGTTATGAGTGGCCTTATCAGAAAATTTTACATCCATATATTTGACAAAGCATGACTTTTGTTCTAGATTACCGATTGAAATGAAACAAACTTTAAATCCAAGTCCGTTCCATGGACTATAAATGATATCTTTACATATTTTCTGATTCCGGTAAAGCCAAAGACTTAACACACCGCATTGTAATATTTTTTTTCTGGAACACATGCATCCAAGCGATTTGTGCAATTTTGATATTTTTCTATAGGTAACAAAAATATCCCTTTTTACTCATTTTGATACATGAGCATGGTGTCCACCTTGTAATGACAGTGGCCAAAGTGTTGGTCCCCGTTCTTATTGTTCGGTTTATACAGTAAAGTATCTTAGGGTAACAACTCTTACGCAACATAAGTTTCACGCTTTATTCCGTTATGGTCTCATTTTTTAAGTTGGGACCCAAACGCATTATATGTGTGTTTTAGTGAAATATAGCCTCTTCTTATATAAAACCCTCCGGATTTCCAAAAATATGCATCTTAAGTGCATATAAGTATATATATACTGAAAGCTAATGGTGTCAGCAATTTGAAAATGTGCATATAAAGTCAAGCGTACAAGGTGGCTAAGAGTTATACAGGGTGAGACAAACAAAAATATCGTCAAAATGATCGTTAATTGTTTGACATCCAGACAAAAAATAGGACTTGTATATAAAAAATCAATGCGTTGAACATAGAGTTTAGCCTATTGCCCATCCGTACATATCAGAAAAAAAGTTCATCATCAACGTTGCATACATTATACAGGGTGTTACAAATTTAGGAGTTAATTGCAGCTTGTAGTGTTTATATTCAGTGAAGTGTGCCCTGTGCATAAAATTTAGCAAAAAAGCATTGTATTTAACATTGCTTAACCTGATGAAACAAATATGAATCTCAATTTTGTTATTTGGGTAATTTTAAGATTGATTAAATTGATTAAAATCCTCCTCTTGTTAAAAATTGATAATTGATTTCAACTTTCTACCCCATGCCCCAAGACCTCATTACCATCCCCTCTATCATCTTCTTGAACTAAAACGTCATCTTTTTACCTCTTTTACCACTTATTTGCCCTTTTATCCTCCTCCACCTCCTCTTTGATACAATTCCTCCTCCTCCTCCTCCTCCTCCTCCTCCACCACCCCTGGCTAATTATGTTTATCGCACCGTAGCAATTACTGGTTAAATTATTTATTTTTTTATTCTTCTGGAAATGAAAGACCATTAATCTAGCTTTCAATTGAGCCCCCAAACAAGTCTATTTTGGTTCCCATAGTGAAAATATATTGAAAAAGAACATATATTTTAGATAGAAATGTAACAAAACCACCTTTTATTGGGTCCCAACTTAAAAAATGAGACCTTATGGTCTATAGAAGGCGGACTTCGATTCCAGGTAGTGATCAGTGGCTAACATGCATATGCTAATCTTACTTTTACACCGGGGCATTTGGGAATAACAAAAACCTTAATGTTACCCCACAGTTCAATTATTTACCCTACGTTTTACAGGGCATAGGGGAAAGTTAAACTTCATATTGGCGGCCTGGTTAAAGAAAAAAATCAACATTGTTTTCAACCACAAAGAACAATTAGCTGATACCTTTATAAGTTTCATATAATAACACTGGGATGTCTTGAGCAAAAAAGGACAGTATATCGCCAGCACAACCCTAAGGCATGGAATATTATTCACAAGAACAAACATTAGTATCAGATTGACTGAATCACTGTCAAATTCTGTATTAGCCAATCACAAACAGCAATTATTATTACTCATTACGTGTGTTGCTGTAAGTTGTCCAAATTTTGTTATATTAGACTGACTACTGAACGGAATTTTATGCACTAAAGTAAGTTAAAATAGTATAGAAATAGGACAAAATACGCCCCAAAGTTTTCAATTTCTTCATACATGAGAATGCTTGCACCTAACGATGTTTTTTTTTTCGTGGTGCAGATCGATTGCACGTTTTGATATATCCAACTTTACAAATCTTTTAAAAAAACATTTAATTTGCCATTGCTCTAATAAAAGCACATTAACAACCACAAAAAGCACGTTTTATAGTATACCGAGTGAGTCAAAAAAACTGCAATAGTTAAGTAAAAGCCATATCTTAAGAACAAGAGATACCATGTACATGAAATGTATATATCTAAATAAATCACAGATTTACCTTTAAAATGGTGAAAGAATGGGGAAAATTGATAAAGGCATCATAGAGATACACTTATTTGAATAGGAAGGCATAAAAACAGTTCTGTCCAACTGTCGTGCATATGTTTTATTTAATACGTAGGACACAATTATGACATACTCTTTTCTCTTTGGTTTGGATACGTTGAAAAGGGCCGTTTGAGCTTGGTGGCCCTGAATATTCAATATTTGGTTGAACGTGGACTGGGACACATGTGGCAGAGGATTTCTTTGCGAGCTCACTTCGGGATCCCTTGCCTGAAGAACGCGGTCGACGTTTCTCCTGCTTCTTGCCGTTCGCGGTCTTCAAGATCTCTCTTTATTTAGTTTATGGACTGTTCTTGTTCTTTTGAATTTCGCCTGAATTCATAGATGGTGGATGCACATGGTACACCCGATTGGGAGAATGCACCCCGGAATCTCCGTTTCACTTCTGCATGAGATTTGGTGGTAAAAAAAAATCTTGAGGCATTTTAAACAGTGACTGATTGATAAGCTCTCCCTTCTAAGACAATACCCCCAAACGTGTCATTTTGCACTTGGAAAGACCGCCTAAATTATCTTTTTTATGTAAATTAATAGATTAAGAGGAGATTTTCACTGGAGCAAGGTAATCGGTTGGTGTTATTATTCAATTCAATATTGGTACTTACTCGTTATGAGCTGTCGTTTGACGAGGCATGCACATTTGGACAGAACTGTTTTCATACCATAATATTCAAATAAGGATATCTTCGCAATGCCTTTATCAGTTTGCACCATTCTTTCACCCTTTGAAAGCTGTATTCATGATCTATTTAGAAATTAACATTATTTGTTCGAAATTACTGTTGTTCTTACAATATAGCTTCCATCTAATTATTGCAGTTTTTATGACTCGCGTGGTAGAAAGTCCCGAGAAAGCGGGACTTAACCTGGTCAATATTTGACATCAAAACAACGCTGTGTTTCGTGTTCTTCCTACTATCTCAAGAAATATGACAAATGAGGTCAATATGAAGGAGGAGCACTACAAACGAATATTGACTCTGTTGGGATTTGTAGCTGGTGCCAAGGAGGCAAGAACATCTTATGAAAAATATTAATGAAGGCTTACTTGAAAAAGGATGTGCCTGATTTGACCTGATTTGAACAAACTCTTTTAGAGTATGAAAACATAACAAAATACTTGTTTAGGTTATTGAAAGACCATATTATTCACTATATATACATACATATTACTTTCTCTAACTGTATTTATGATTGATTGCTGAATAAACTAACCATATTCAAGGACGGTGTCCACCTTTCAATGCGCAAAATGGTAAAAATGATGTTCAGTTTAAAGACCATGACAAATAAAAAAGAGGGATTTCAATGCAAGTTTTACAATTATCTGAAAGCTATAAAAGCATTTTGTTCAAAAATCTGATATTACAAATACTGCAGATGAGTCCTTGAAAAAAAAATTTCTTTGGTTTTCAAGTTAAGAATTACGACGATGATTTCCCTAAATGAAATACAGCTCTGGGAATATCTTTGGTCATCACTCTATCCTTCATCGATTTTTCGTAATATGCTTATCAGAATCCTTGTAATTTTGTTTCTTTTCAATAAAAAAATAAATATGATCGATTGGCAAATACAGTATAGAATTCTGAATAACTGTGGTCGAGTGTGTATGTCTGTATTTTTTTTCTTTTTGAAAAAAGAAATCGTTTGACTTTTCAGTTTGCAAAATTTAAGTCATATGATAAAAACGGATTAAAACAAATAATGTCTTAAGGTTACTTACTGTCCATTTTCGGTTGGCATGAGCGAAAAAAATAACGATTTAGGCATGACAAACATGATTGGAATACGATGAATATTACAAAAAGTGGAAAAAATCACGTAAATGTGTTTTTTAAACCCATTTATGAATCGTATCAGCATAAAACAAGTATGGTTTGTTAACAAAGTTTACTGTCCCTACGCAACAGCAAATCTAGGAAAAGAAAAACTAAGTTTTTCTCTTCCCAGAGTAAATAAGATCTCTGCTATTTTTAGGGAGATCATGATTTGAGTGAGCTAAACCGGGTGAGTGAGGAGATGGCTAGTTAAAATGGTGAGTTACTCCCATGAAGTCACCAGTTACAAAAACACCGCCAAGTCAGGCCCCTGACACCTTATCCCCATATACTTCATAGCTCATTAATTGATTACTATTTCTCAACGAACGGTCGCTGGTTAACGTTTCTTCGCTGATCACGTGATCAGTGGCTCCAATTAACGAGAACACACAAAGAATAATCCTTCTCAAATATCGATAAATCCTGACATCGTCCTTGGTGTGTGTTACGCTTTATCGGGTTCAAGGTGTGCAGCATTCTTCATCGTATGTTCTCGTTTTTGTCCACATATTACGTTATACGTTACGTAATTGGGACCATGTTTTGAGCTCAGTGTCATCTCTGTTCCTCTGTGGCCAAGTCCCGATGACGAGTTACGGAAACACCATTGAGTCTTGCAGGCCAGATTAGTCACTACAGAGCTACTTCAAAGTTCTTTAGGCATGTAACTGAAACTTTTTCCTAGTTACTTTGATATAGCTTCATCACTTGAAATCACGAAAAGTTTGCTTCTTATACATACATAATTAAAACCTTTCATATGGTCACAATAACGAAAGCAGTTTTAACAAAAATGCATGTTTCCGCCTTTTGTGAAAGTAAAATGTAACAGATCCAAGATATTTTGGGAGCTATTTTTGACGCAATAAGCCCAAATATTAAATTTGTCAACAGATCAGAATTCAGAAAATAGAAAATTAACCTTTAAATAATAATTCATTTATTTGTTTGCTTTGATCCTATGCATAAATTTCTTTGATTGAAATGAGTTTACACGAGTCTCTGTACCCACATGGAATCGTCTATAGGCTTAATTTGAAATTACCATACATATTATTTTAGATTTCTACGTATACACATGTACAACACAATATATCAATTTTGGTTCAAAATTGTATTGCCTCAATTGTAAAATTCTTGCTGTACTTCCGATATGACAATTAGCTGCGGCATTGATTATTTCAAGAAATCATTAGTTGATTAAATTGCTGTAATTATCTGTATTTCAATATCTCAACAAACAGACTCAATTTTGTACTGAATTAGTTATATCGATCAGTTTTTAAGAGAGCAGGGGATTGCAGGTCATTGTGCATCGGGACGTAAGTCATTAACTGGTCATATTTTTTGTTTCACACAAAAACATTGGTAAAACCATGCCAATTTGTATTCAACGGAACGTAACTCTGATTATATACACTTAAAACCTACAAAGTTAGATATTGCTGGAAAGCTTACTTTCCGAGAATTTCAATTTTACCTAAATAGGTCAAATTTTTAGGGATGGGTAAAAATTATACAGGGTGCAAAATAAAATAAAAGTGCATTTTGGTCAACCAACTTGGCACAATGAGATTTTGTAGGGAAATGGTGTATCCAGATGACACAAACATTACTTGAAGGATGTAATGATAGCCTTCCATAAATTAATTCATTTGGTTACCAATTTCATTGTGGTCAAAATATTGAGGATGGTCAAAATCTATGAAACGATTCATTAATTTTTGGGACACTTATCGGTCAAAAGATTTTTCATGTATACACTACCTAAAAATTAATCACATAACTGGATTCCTCGACAAATTTCTTTTTGAAAAATGTATAACTTTAACCATTTACGTCGTCTCGGTCAAAAGATATGTCGTTTTAAAATTTTCGAGTGTAAATGCATGTTTTGTACAGTAATGTATAGAGAAAATTACCCACCTATTAACCATTAAGAAACAACACAATTTGAATGACATGTCAATATTCGATACATGCTTTAGCATTATACATATCTCATTGAAGTATATTCAAAAAATTATGATCCCAGCATTTTTATTTTTAATAATATAAGAGTTTATAAATCATAACTTTCGTACACTTTTGCATGTAATCCTATGCGCGCCGCCTCTACCCGATCCATCGTGTTCCCTAATTGCTTTTTCAAGTATAACTTCATTAATTAAAATCATGAGAAGTTCACTTTTTGTACATAACTAGAGTATAAATAGACCTTTCATATGATGCCAAACTTTCCCAAATACGTAAAGAGGTTTTAGCAAAAATGAATGTTTTCTACAATTTTTTAGGGTAATATGTAACAAATCCATGATATTTGAGGGACCTATTTGTGACGTAAGGCCATCGGGAGGATTTTCTCCTGCAGTTGTAGTACATTAACCCTTAGAACACTAGCGGCCACCACTGTTTAATGCGTTCATTTATTGATTTTTCGACAACCATGCACTGTTACAATCAGTGCCGGATTTACCTTTCCAAGGGCCCTGGGCCAGGCCTAAACTGAGGGCCCCATACACACCCATACCAATGATTTTTAAGTGGCTGTAACTGCTAACTTTAAAAACATGTTAATTTGATTTTCTTCCTTTTTTTTCCTTTTTCTTTTCTTTTCTTTTCTTTTTTTTTTGTTCTTTTTTTTTTTGCTCTCATGCTCAAGGGCCCCCCTTGACCTCGGGCCCTGGGCCCGGACCCACCGGGTCCAATTATAAATCCGGTACTGGTTACAATAAATACAGGCCCTTAAAAGTGTTTAAATTAGTTCTGGAATTAGGTATTGAACTGAAATATTTGTTTCCGTAATTTAATTTCACATTTTATCTCAAAAAATGCTTATTTTAGATCAAAAACATCATTTTTAGCCCATATTTTGAAATTTCATTATTGGTGGCGCTATTCATTTTTTGAAATTAATTATATGCATATTGCATACATTAAATATTTGTTGTATGAATTTAACATGAATAAAATTTGTTTTTGGTCACCTTTACCTTTTCCATGTGGCAAATGTCAAAACTAAGGGCCATAGATTCTTAAAACCTGGCAATTTGATTCATACAAATAGCGCCACTAATAATGTTCCTTTAGCTTTGACTGCCGTGTGACCCTTCATAACATGTATTATATACCGCATTAATAAATTTAACAGAGTTGATTGGATAAAACCCGATCACATGACTTCAAATAGCTATAACCAGATAGATGAAAGCCCTAAATAGTACTTTTGAAAGTACTATATAGCGCTAAATAGTACTTTTGAAAGTACTATTTAGCACTTTCGGAAATACTATATAGCGCTTATAACTTTTACCTCATACGCGAAGTAACTTTCACGCACTTAATTACGCACTCATCAAACTTATACGCGCAAGCAATTTTCGTACTTACCTGTACCTACGCACGCATTCCCTGCTGTAAGCCAGGTGAGTGCATCTTTCCAATTTTTTTATTATTAAATTGGACTTTTTAGCACATGAAAATTACTGAAATCAGAAATTTATTAATGCGGTATATAAAACAAATATATACCAACTTTTTCAGATCTCTGGATTAAAACTATGATCCTTCAGTGACTAAAACTTTGCTATTTTACTTCGGGGCTGCGCCCCTTAGTAAAATAGCAGTTTTAGTCACTTCAGGTTCATAGTTATAACCAGAGATCTTCAAGTCAGTATATATTTGTTCGAGTGGCCTACGGGCCACCGTAACATTACTATGGGTTTTGACCTAGATAATATGCCTATACAATTGTTAGCAGGAAATTCACGTCGCGGTGGTGTTTCTAAGTTGGTGACGTCAGTACTGAAATCTCATGAAATTAATGACATATCACATTTTTGTTCAACCCAAAATTCCGATGGTGTTTTGTGTCATGACTACATTAAATGGTTTTAATATTGTGTTGCAGGCCTACATGGCACATAAATATAACATAAAATTGTGCCATTTAAACACAATATTAAAATTAATTTAATGTAGGCAAAACGCAAAAACACCGTCAGAATTTTCTGTTGAAATAATTGAGGGCGACATATCGACTGAAACTCAGAGAAATGATATGCGCTGTAAAATATATCTATGCTAAGGAATAAAATCAGTGAACCAGTTGATCCCTTGATAATAAATGTTCAAAGATTTCTGTGTTAATTATGTTTGTATATGACTTTGATGAATAGAAAATGCTTCAAATGCAAATGACATGTAAAGAACTTTAAAAACATTCTTTGTCTTTTGTCCTTGTCTTTGTTACGTAATAATTATTCAAATCCCTATCTATGTAAATTAAGGTGTCTGGTCCATAATAGATCTGAATAAAATTTGTTAGTGGAAATCGGCAAGAATAATAATATCAACGATGTAGAACCAAATTTTAAAATAGTAATTTGAGATAAACGGACTCGTTTTTATATGCCAGTCAGTTTCAAAATGGTATTTTAGTGACAGTATAGTAGAGGGGTTAATAGAAAAATGTGGCAAAAGTGACATATTTAGTGTTGATTCAAACATTTCCCTTGAATTTGATGGCAACCTTTTTCACAAAATTTGCGCAAAATTAGTATACGATCTTTCAGTTAACAAAATGAATGAAATTTGTTTGTAAAAATCGGCATGAATAGATAATTTATCGAGGTAAGAACCAATTTAAAAAATAATAATTGGAGATAACCGGACCCGTTTTTATATGCCAGTCAGTACTTGGTGACAGTTAGTACAGGGGTCAATAGAAAAATGTAGCAAAAGTGACATATTTAGTGTTGATTCAAAAACTTGAATGGAAATTTGGTGTCAACTTTTTTCACAAAATTTGCGCAAAAGTATAGGCCCCTACGATCTTTTAGTTAAAAAAATGAATGAAATTTGTAAGTAAAAATTGGCATGAATAATAATCTATCGATGTAGAACCATTTTTTTAAAATAATATTTGGAGATAACCGGACTCATCTTTTATATGCCAGTCAGTTTGAAAATATATGTCTTTTTATTTTGGTGACTATTAGTACAGGGGTCAATAGAAAAATGTAGCAAGGGCGATATATTTAGTGTTGATTCAAAAACTTCCAATTGAATTTGGTGTCAACTTCTTTCACAAAATTTGCGCAAAAGTATACGATCTTTCAGTTAACAAAAATAAAAAAA
>JXSR01S018059.1:23041-37165 GCA_000969725.1 Ophiothrix spiculata
CCACTGACCCAGTGCTTTTACACCAAATGTGTAGGTGTTGATGTGTATGACTATGCTTATGAGGACCTAGTGTTTTCTACACCAAGTGGTTAGGTGGTGATATGAGGACCAAGTGCTTTCTACACCTAGTGGTTAAGTTTTGATGTGCATGACTATGCTTATGAGGACCCACTGACCCAGTGCTTACACACCAAGAATACATTGTGTCAATATTGCACGTCGTGTTGAGATGTTAAGGAATGCATAGAATGCATGGCATGAACGGAGACGGTCTTTCATCTATAGTAAAACATGGTTTTCATCTACATGCAGTTTGTACTTTTTTGAGAATTTATGCGTGAAAAGGATTGCAAAACCGTCTTTTTAATGGTTTAACCCTAACCTTGTTTTAATTTCTAACCTATCTCCCGACTTACACGTGGGTGAAAAAGTGGTGGGTCCCCTGGGGATTCAAACCGTGGACCTCTCGCATGCCAATGATACGGACACCATCACCACGCCACAGGGGTAGGCGCTGCCCGGCCAGCGCTTTCAAACCTACATGTACCTCCGTTTGATGACGTAGCCTGACTTAGTGCAATCAAAGCAATTTCTATAGTGAGCTTTAATGAGCTTTGGCGCTGTTAGGGTTAATGTTTATAGTGCCATCATGGAATTTACAAAATCATGGCATAGGGTCTTATTAAGAGGGGAGCGTGGCCGAGCGGTTAAAGCACGGGTCTCGTAATACAGAGGTTCTGGGTTCGAGCCCCGGGCGCGGCGGTTCACGTCTCCTTGTTTCCTTGGGCAAGAAACTTTATTCTAATTGCTCCGTGGTCCTGAAGTCACGTTAAGCCGTTGGTCCCCCTGTGCGAATGCCCCAATAGGGGCGCTGCATTACAGTGTATACCTGGTGAGTTACCTGGTGAGTTATTAATTAGTCATGGACTAAGTTCCACCTGGAACACATTGTAATCCTAGGCCTTAGTCCAAGATTAAGAGAGAGAAAGAAAATTTTCAAGAAATGGGACCATTTTTTTTTACATTGAAATTTCAATATTTTTTGTTTTTGTTCACAGGATTGATGCAACTAATCCAGATGCTTGTCTAGCAAGATACGTCAACGACAACCACATACACCCCAATGTAATTGTTAAGAAAAACATTTTTGGTGAAAAGGTTCATTTATGTCTATATGCCATAAAAGATCTCAAAGTGGGAGAAGAAGTTACATACGATTACGGGGTTGCAGATTTACCTTGGCGACAGGTTTGTACAATTTGCTTATTTCAGTCTGACTTGCCAAATCTTGCTATTTTGAAATGGCAGTACTTATACATGTACTGGTAATTCCTTGTTAAATGGTTGTTTTTTTTCAATTACATACTGTCAAACAGGAAAGGCAAGCTAACTACCTTGGTAGTTTCTCTACACTCGTTTCAAGATAGGTTGAGAATCCAACCTATGACACAGAAAGCAAAGTATGAGTAAAGCAGTACTTATCATGACCTGGTATGACATGGCAATGTTTAACGCAACTAACAAAAATATCAACTTTTGTTTGTTAGAAAAACAAAACAAAACAAAGGCTTCATATTAAAGGGGTTCCCTTTCATTTCTCTCTTGGTTTGGACCAATTGACATATTCATTTCATTTTGTTTGCTACAAATACTTTTCAGTGGTAGAGCTTGCTAAAAGTTACAATTATTAAATCCTGTTTCCTAACAATCAGTTGAAACTTTTTTCCTTCCCAGAGTGCAGAACAAAAGCCTGCAGAAATAAAAACAGAAGAATCAGCATCTGCGACAGCAAAAGAAGATCAGGTTGCAGAGACCAGAGACAAATTTGCAGACGAGTCAAAACCAGAAGAGGAACCTGCACAGTCTAAACCTGATAAAATTTCAAAAATTCCAGCAGAAGGAAAACCTGCAGAAGAGCCTAAACCTGTGGCTACATCAGAACCAACTGCGGAGGAGACATAACCTGAGAAACCAACCACAAAAGAGAAGAATGAGGTGCAACCTGCAGAGCCCAAGCCTGAGGAGACGACTAAACCTGCTGATGAGTTGGATTCAGCGTTTGATGCCACCACAAAAGAACCAGCACAGTCTAAACCTGATAAAATTCCAGCAGAAGGAAATCCTTCAGAAGAGCCTAAACCTGTGGCTACATCAGAACCAACTGTGGAGGAGACCAAACCTGAGAAACCAACCACAAAAGAGAAGGGTGAGGTGCAACCTGCAGAGCCCAAGCCGGAGGAGACGACTAAACCTGCTGATGAGTTGTATTCAACGTTTGAAGAACCAGAACCCGCTGAGGAACCTGCACCAGA
Source organism: Ophiothrix spiculata (assembly GCA_000969725.1). Classification (NCBI taxonomy): domain Eukaryota; kingdom Metazoa; phylum Echinodermata; class Ophiuroidea; order Amphilepidida; family Ophiotrichidae; genus Ophiothrix; species Ophiothrix spiculata. Next base: position 25,354 of record JXSR01S018059.1, read on the forward strand.
AAAGGTAAAATAAATAAACCTTCATATTTGTCTCCCAAGATGAAATTTTGTCCCATGTGGGTGGAAATAAGGGGTAGGGTAGTAAAACACTCTGTTACTCTGTTAACCCTAACGCCATCAAATCTTCCAAAATTGAACTATCTCCAGCGAGTCTAACACAAGGTGCGGTAATGTCATGGAGGATGTGTACATATGGTAACAGATAGCCTGCGAGCAGGCGCGACGGTGGAGTGGCCAGGGATACTAAGTTTTTGGTGTGTGAAGGGTCCCGGTGTGGCAAGACTCATTGTCCGCCGTTCTTATAGTCTCCCGATTCCCTCCCTTGAACACGCACGACACTGTTAGGGTTAATGCACTTCTAATCATTTAAATGACACGATGTTGGTAGCAATGCATTGCTTATTTCATTTTGCTTTTTAATTTCAGGGCATGAACGTTTCGGAAAAAATGCATGTTCCTCGCAAGGACCAGGCAACATTCAGTGTGGATTCTGCCAGGACATACATAAACCAAGTGAAGACACGGTTTAAAAGTCACCCTCACATATATCCTGACTTTTTGGCTCTTTTGCGTCTGTATCAGTCAAGAAGGTAAGGAATTTTATATCATTCATCACTATTAGTAAAATACATGTAATGATGCTGCCATATCACAGAGAGTTGTTTTTAAAATTCATTGAGTGTCTCTACATTGTTATTTATGTGTCACTTTGTAAAAAATGAATTTAGATCCATTCCTGTGCCATAATACATCATCAACAAACTTTGTATCATATAGTATTATCATGCACTGTAGCCATAAATGCATACTGGTGAATCTTTTGCGTATGGTGATAACATAAACACTCATATTTGTAAAGCACCATTTGATGTAGATCACAGGGCTGCTGATATTCGATATGACTTCCACCGTGGCCTCCAATATTAATGGTGCACTCCAAAATTCTTACTTTGATTCTTACTATGAATCCAAACAGCACCAACACAGAGTAAGAATAGATACATATATAAGTCTGTACTCCCCTCAGAATTCTCTTGTGGTTCATTTATCCAACTCTGAATGAACAATGGGGAGAGCAGATGTCTAAATTTCATAGATATTGCTAACCAAATCCATTGTTATCCCAATTTCAAATCCCAGCAAAGTTTACCTACCAGGACATCTTCCACAAGAAGTGAGAATTATGATATGTTATGGTGTTTCTCAAACTGGCACATCTTTTTCCTCAATATCTCAGGAGAAAAATTAATGAAAACTGATCTGATTTCTGATTTCATACAGAATTAGGTATTGTGACATGAAAAAACCCTTAAAGTACAGAAATCACATAATAAGGACCTGATAAGTTTGCTTCATTTTTTCCTTATTTCCTACATGTAAGTGGTGCTTAATTGATGATTATGTACAATGGATTTAATTTTCTTGAAACACATATATTTTTATAAATATGCAATTATATGTGATGGTGCTTTCTTTATGATGGCAGTCCTTATTAAAACTGTATTTATTGTTATTTCATGCAGCATTGATGAGTCTGAGTTAAAGAACCGTGTATCTGACCTTTTCAAAAGTCATCGAGACCTCATCACTGGTTTTGAAACCTTTCTTAATCCGAGTGCAGTTGAACCCAACCAAAATGAAGTGAGTTCTCATACTTGTTTGATGGAAATAAATATACACCAGAAACATCATCCAGTACTGTTTCACTTTAATATTTACTTCCAATGATAAAGACTTGAAAGCATGGTCCTCTGATGAATATAGTGTCTCGAAAGGGCAGCATGGTGTGTTTTCAATGTCCTCAGGAGTATGGTCATTTACATTATAAGTGTGAGGCAGTTAAATCGGCTAATCTAATATATGTATCTGTTTTTTGTTTTGCTTTGTTTTGATTGTTTGAACAAAGTCAAATTCAAAAACATGTAGTTCCTGCAATCCTTCATAAATGTTTTCCGAAACTTTGATAAACATATCAATTTACATTTGTAGAAATATGCCAATTATGCATAGTACATGATTGCACTTTTGTTTACTAATTGTTCTTATCTTAGTATGACACATCATTGTGACAAAGAGTTGTCAATACCTGATTGAATAACATCACCCTGACCCTCACCATATTTACTGGTTCTGTTGGTATTATTGTCATAAACAGATTGGTAATAGAACATCTGAACAGGAAACATCTGAACAGGAAACATACCTAGAGATGCAACAGACTGAGCAGGTCTTTCATCCCCCATATGGAAGGTATGGTCAGGCAGGGCTATTTTCAGTAATTACTAACATTATCCCAAACAGTGTTGGCTCTCCACAATCTGTCCAGCATCATTGATCTCAAATCTTGTCAATAATAATGCTATGTTTGTGCTGTTTGTTTTTAAACCCTACCAATGGAATCGGTTTTTGCATGTATTTTATAAATACAAAATGTAACACAGCCAAACCTATATACACAAAATGTATATAATAGTAAGTCGATGGATATCTGAATTACAAACAACACCATAACATTAAACAGCTGGCCACCTATTCATATTAATGTTGTCTAAATTTGCTTGTATTTTTGGATTACAATTCTCCACTTTAGAACTGCTGGTATGGTATATGTATTTAGTCATATTATTTATTTATTTTAATGCTGTGTAGAAATGCAGATGCAAGCAGCTTTAGATTTGGTGAGAGTGGGTATGCCAGTGACATGACGACAGGTGAGTTAAGGTTTAACCCTAACCTTGTTTTAATTTCTCCCGACTTACACATGGTTGAAAAAGTGGTGGGTCCTCCCGGGATTCGAACCGGGGACCTCTCACGTGCCAATGATACGGACACCATCACCACGCCACGGTAGTAGGCCCTGCCCGGCCAGCGCATTCGAACCTACATGTACCTCGGTTTGATGACGTAGCCGGACTTACTGCAATTTACGCGATTTCTATAGTGAGCTTTGGCGCTGTTAGGGTTACGGGGAAAAAATCTGATCATGATGCTTCCTTAACCCTAACCCTGTTTTAATTTCCCGACTTACACATGGGTGAAAAAGTGGTGGGTCCCCTGGGATTCGAACCGGGGACCACTGTGTGGATTGAGGTCAGAACCCCACCCTTTTACCAAGCACCCTTTTTATTCCTAGGAGCTAGTACCCCACCCTTTTGCAACTTTTGATGTATGCACCCTGTAAAGTTAACAAACATGATACAGACCCTTCTTACCCCAGCCTTATGACATTCAAAGGTGTATTTTGCATGTTCTGATAAATGTGTTTATCACTTTTTGAAGTAAAACTTGTGTAAAACTTGAAAGCATGTCACATTGTATAGTTTATCACATATTGTCATTCCAAGTTTCTGTGATATTTTTAAAGATTGTTTTAGTGGAGTTTCATGACCCAGTCAGGCCCACACTTTTTATTTCCACCCGCCCCCTTTTTACAAAGACACCCTTTTTAGAAATTACAAACATAACCCCACCCTTTCAAATTTTTCAAAATTTCATTTACCCCACCCTTTCTAAAGCATGGGCTCCACACAGTGGGGACCTCTCGCATGCCAATGATACGGACACCATCACCACGCCACGGGGTAGGCGCTGCCTGGCCAGCGCTTTCGAACCTACATGTACCTCCGTTTGATGACGTAGCCGGACTTGGTGAAAGTTACGCGATTTCTATAGTGAGCTTTAGTGAGCTTTTGCACTGTTAGGGTTAATGTATCATACATTGTACATGTATAATTTGGAATCAATCAACCAAAAGCTAAATTTCTTTCCAGCTTGTAGAAATTCTCAAATGATATTCAGGGAATGGTAATGTTCTGGCCTTATTGGCCTTTTAACCATTTCCTCCGTAATTATCTCATCTTTAGATTGTAAAAATTGTTATTCTGTTCTAATGTTATGTACTGATGATTATGGAAAAAATAAACCTAAACCTAAAAAAATAAACCTAAAAACCTACTGGGCACCATATATACTCTTTCAATGACATGTGTTTTTTAAGTTTTCTCTTTCTTTAAAAAAATTGAGACAGTTCAATAATGTGAAAAAAAAGTCTTGATTTGTGTAATGTTTCACTCTATATACTTTCTGTGCAACCTGTATAATTGGGTTCATTTTAGCCCAGGTGGTATCCATGAACTGTAAGCATTCAGAAAATGTAACATTTAGGGTACAGTATGTGGTAGCTGTTTAATAAAAAGTAGTGCATATGGTCACAGTATTTTTTGTGTTACACTTTTTAGGACCTATTCATGATATACTTCTAACCGTATGGTTATTGCTTTCCTGAGCCTGGAAATCACCGATTTCCACTAAAATGCACATTTCAGAGTAAAACAGATGGATGACATGTAAACAATGGATAACTGATAAGTAATAAGTAGTAACATAAATCAGAAACACAATATTTCTCATGGTCTGTGCAAATATATCAGTGTTCAAATAACACTGCCATAAATTTTGCTAATGGACGGATCAAAATATCACACAGAAACTGAACAACATTTTTCATCCAGTACAATGTACTTTGTGTATGGGAATGGCTGGTTGTACACAAGCAAGAATACAAAATGCACCATTCAGCACATGGGGGCTGTAAAAAATTTATGTGGTACCAAAATTTAGCTAGATAGATTGACAATGTAGCTAGATAGATTGACAATGTAGCTAGATAGATTGACACACATTGTCAATTTTATATCATGGTATGCATTTTTTTCTTTAAAACTCTTGTATTCATAGGAAAAACTGCAGCTGAAAAGGTAGATGGGTTGATACTTCAAGGATTATATGTTGCTTTGGGTCGTTCAATTATGGATAAAGTAAGTGATGAAAATTTAGTATATTTTTATAGATCGCCATTTGACTATTCCTGTGATGTCAGATATGACCCTTACTTTCGATAAACTTGGACAGTTCACATTTCCTTTGTTCTGTTAACTTCTGTCAGTGCAGTCATTCAGTGTTAAGTGGTGTTCATCAAAGGCAAAGTATTCCTAGTCCATGAGTATAAATGTGAAACTACTAGTATTCTAAGTGGAGTGCAAGACTACACCAATGGATTTGCAATTGTCGTAATCTATGCACAATGATTTCAGAACTTGAAAAGTTGTATTTTCAAAACTCAAGATGAATCTAAAGTCTCAATGATAAAAATTCAAAAATCTGAAACACTTTTACTGGCTACATTTATTCCAGAAATAAGAGACACAATGTTTTTCAAACTGATTTTGTCTTACTCATTTTTAGGCTTGTGCAAATTGAACATTTGGCTTACGGGTTGATATTTCTTAGCAAGTCAAGTTACCTCTTGTTTTTATAATTTTGACATATTCTTTAAAAGGAGAGACATTTAGACAACATCTGAAAATGATAGGACATTTTCCTTGTACTTTTTAAAGTAAAATGATGAGATATAATTTTTTTCTATTTTGCTTAGCATGTTTACATATGACTACTATAATAATAATCATGCTGACCCCATGCGTTCATCCACAGGTCATTTAAAAAAAAAATAATGTGTATTTTCTTTGTAAATTGGTACAAATCACATTCAAAAGTTGTCATAAAACTTAATGTTGAACACTAGAATTGCTAATATTGTATAAATATTTCACAATTCCTACATTGTGTACACCTACTAGGGACTTGCTCTGTGATAAACTTTTGGCAGCAGTTGTACCACAGACTGAAATTGTGAAGCATACCCTTAAAACCTCTTCAGCACTATGTCTATTGTAACACCATTAAATTATTTGAGCTAAAATAGTGTATTAATATATTACAATCTTGTTACCATTTACAGAATCACGACAAAGTACTGAAAGTAATAGATTGCATTGTGCGATCGGTACCACCAAATATCATGTCTCAAAACGGCCAATTCATGAAAACCCTCTGGAAGGTAAGGAACACCTACTAAAATAATACACCACTAAACTCAATTTTATTCAGTTCACCTTGCATTGATCACAATTATTTAAATTGTTTTCCCATAAAAATTTGAATTTTCTTGTAATATTTAAGAGAGAGAAACCAGTTTTGATCCGGGTTTGTCACTGATGACTTCACTTGGGATGGCTGAATGTACCTCACAATTGCAGCACTAATGCTGCAAAATATTGTGAGAGTTTATTAGAGCAGATTTTTTCTACTGTGAGCATAACCCTGCTCACCCCTAACCTCCGTTTCAAGACGTGATCTTGTGTGTCAGGCCTTTCACATTTTTAGAAAGGTGATCAAAAACTTGCTTGGGAATGCAGGGACGCTACTCACCAAGACCCCTCTATTATGTTCTGAATCATTGGTGTGTGTTTTGGTCTTCAATATTGCTTACAAAAGAATCACACCAGTGATCAAGTTATATTTCTCCTTTGCAGCTATCATGTGGATACCCCATTGCAGATGTGAAGATGAAAGCCAAAGCAACATATGATGCTATTTTTGCAACAAACATGTCCACATCATTTACAAGCCTGGTAGGTATTGGTTGTCATAAATGTCTTAAATTATGGAAATTTAGCATAAACATACCATAATTTCACCATAATTGTAGTCACAAGCATCTAAGTGCATATGGCACAAGAGCCCGAACTACTGTCTTATAGTGTTCCATTGGTGTAAAAAATAACCTTTGGAGCTCCTAAAGTTCTTGTGTATATATACATACAGCAGGGTATGTAACCGAGGTCTATTATCGAGGTGGTTTTTTTTAACGTCCCAAACAGAGAGGACGTTGTTGCAACCACTTAAAATATGAAATTGAAGCAAACAAAACTAACTATATGTGTAGAAATAAGAAAGATACAATAAATTCAATCTAATATTCGAGTCTGAACTTAACATTATAATAATTTTCTACACGTTTTTGGTTATTTTCACTTTTTTCTACAGTAATGAATATAGGTTACGTGGCAACAACCCTACTCTCTGACTTTGACGCCTACCCCAACCCCTGCAAAGGCGATTATATGATGGAACTTTTTCCACCAATGCAACCACATCATCGTTTTTAGAGTACGGTTGTTGCTTTTTTTGAGTAGAACATCTAAATAAATGCAAAACACAATACGTCAAAATGCTTGAAATCATATTGCCGGGAAATTTAAAAGAATTTTGGTTTATTACCTTGAGTGATAAAGAGTTGCATTTAAGGAGCGATGGACCACCTACGTGGTTGTTCAGTGCAAAAAATCAATTTTCATTGCCCAAAATGGTGTTTTAATGTAATGCAATACAGACCTCATTTGAGTGGTTCCAGAATATAAAATGTGAATTTCAAAGCATTGCTTAGTACATTGTCATCCTTGAGATTTCTGTCATTTTACGAACATGTTCTTTTTCGACATTCTACACGCCATAACTCAAGAACCACAATACATTGCAAGATAATTTAAGATGTATTTTTTGGATTTTGGAACCACTCAAGTGATGTTAGTATCACCTTTCAAAAAAAAAAACCACAATAATTTGCTGACTGTTTGTACTTGTTAAATGAAAATAAAAAACAGTTTCCATTTGTCATTAATTGCTGGCATTTTCAAATGCTGTCAAAATGAGGCAACATTGTCAAAATGCGTGCTGAGCCGGTGTGCAGATATTTGGAACTACCATCCATCAATGAACTACACGAGGAAAAATGAGCGCTACTTTGAGGGCTAGCTTTTCCAAAAGACTGAAAAAGCAGCCTATGTTTGCGACACACCACACACTTGTATGGTACAGGGCATGGTCATAAAAATAATAGCAACTGAGACAGTGCCAAAGTAACAAAAGAAAATCAAGTTGGTATTTTATTGTGATTAATATGTAAAAGCATATAGTGCCTAACTTCAAAATCTTTTTCATAAATTTGTAAGTGAACCCATGAAAAAACAGACAAATACACATTTTGCCCTTCTACCCCTAACGCCGCAAAATCTGTCAAAATCCTGTAAACCTATTTTGCAACTTTTCTAGAGGTGAATTGCCATGGCAATCTTTCATGTGATTCGATCGGGCGAAATAGTTGCGGTACTTTGCCTGGTACTTTACAAAAATAAAAAAAACCAATGTAAATTTTTCATTGCGGCTTTAGGGATACAGTTTCCAGTAGGCCTATCTCAGTTCAAATGTTCACCTGTACTATTCAACTAAGGACTGCGTGTTTCAAACAGAATTCTTAGCCATCCTGTAAGATAGCCAGATTGGTATAGGCAGTATAGTATAATGTCATTCCCAATGATTGACAATTGTAAACAATCCCAACTTCAGCATGCTGTTAGCTAAGAACTTGGGTAGTCCTATGAATAGGGTCAACTGTTCTCAGTCATACACACAAAATCTAACATTTTCAAAGTCATTCCAAGGTCACATAAAGTCCAATTAGAACTTGAAGGATTGTCAAAAATTCATAGATGGCCCTAGCCATGAGATGCGTGAGCAGGCGAGACTAGTGGTTCAACCGTTCGAGAACTGCCTTGTTATGCCTGGTGCTGAACTAATCAGTTAAATGATGAATACAGATCATACAATTTCTTTTGTTAAATTAGGCAAAACATGTAATTTGAGTAATACAAGTCCCTTATAACAATCTCAAAATACTGTACCAATAAGCAAGCACATGAGTAGGCATAAGTAAAATGAAATCACCATTATGCTATCACTGTAGGCCTGCTACGCAGACAAAATTGCTTACATTCTACATAATTTTCTTTCTTTTTCTTTTTTTAGGTTGAAAAAATGAAAACACAGGAATGTGGTGACAATGAATACTCATTGGCTTCATCATCTGTAACCAGCCATAGTGATTCTTTATCACAGATGTCACACTGTGAACCAGATGATTCACAGGAGCAGAAAGAAGCCAATTCATCGACAACTGTGTCCAATGTAACCAACTTAGGAGAGATTAATGACGGATTAATAAAGGAAAATATAAAAAGGAGCAGAATGGGGAAAGGTTAGTGTAGTATACTGGCAATGGTTTATTGAGATGGGGCCGATCTAGAATCACCCGTAAAGGGGGACCTAAATATTTAGAAAGAGTCTGTGCTGTCTCAACACATGACAAACAGCAGCATCTGTCAGACAAGATACTGGCAGATACTGGCACATTGCTAATTTGTTTGCATTCCAATCGCAGCTCGTGGCATAAGACAATCAGCTGTTAATGAAAAAATGATAGATGATGAGAAGGTCACGGGTCATCTGCAATTACCATGGAAAAGGTCAAATGCTAATGTAGTCGCATGGGTTGTGCGGATTTTCGGTAATCACTGGAAGACACAGCTGAAAAATGAACATGAGCAGTTAGTAGTGCCATGAACCGTTTATTTTTTTTCTGTTCTCTTTTACGGCATTATCCTAGGTTTAGGAGGATTAACACCAGCTTGAGTCGACTGAAATTTAGCCAGTAAGGGGGAAAATGGAGATTGTGTGCAATACTTGCACCTATTGCAAATTTTTAATCTGTTAGCTGCATTGTTACTGCAATATAAACCTTCTAAAATGTCGTTGACTGTATCACATAGTGACATATTCAAAATTTTGGTTATTTTTACAAAACGTAGTACTTAGTACATGTACATAAACATATTTTGTCAAGTTTTATTTTATAATTTGAAATATTTCAAAGCCTCTGGCCGTAATGTATGATACATACATGATACAAACAATATATGGTGATTTTCACAGTAAGGGGTGAACCTTCACTATGTACAGCATATTTACTCATAAATTTCTTATAAAGCTACAGAGTGTCAAGATATTTTGTGTCATAAAACATCTACTAAGTACCTACCTTGGGTAGCATAGAAAACTTTGGGGGTTGTTGAGTTCTCTTTTTGCTAGCTCATATGTATCAACTGGATCTCAGCATTTGTTGTTTCGGAGACTTCATTTTCCGTTACCATTCGTTAGCAAATTGTAAGAGCATAGCTTCTGTTTACAAATTGCTTTATTTATCTCTATTCCTACAAAATATGTAAAAGTAGAATCCTAACTTGAAAAATGTAATCAAAAAAATTGGCCAGTGAGCTTTAAAATTTTTTACAAAACTTAATCTTCGGGAAGTCAATTTTCCGTTAACTGTTTTGAAGCCTCCAAAACAAATTGTTTAGCAAGCTAGTACAAATATGCATAACACAAACCATCCAAGCTAGTTGTCAATATGAAGTGTATGGACCCTCATGTCACTTGGCAGGAAACAGTGATAATATGTTTAAAAAAGTGAAGTCATACAAACTTTCCGTTAGCACTTGAAGTCTCCGAAACACTTGATGCCTCCGAAACGTCATTAAGGTTTTATCACTGACTTCCCACTTCAAAATTTTAAATTATTTATCCTGGAATTGCATTTGAATCAATGGTTGAGATGTAAGATTTGTCATAAAGCTAAACTTTGCTTGATGTGAAGGTCATTTTTTGAATAACATACCAATACTTAAAAAAAAAAAACCAACTAACACATTTCTCATTGCTCAATTTTTTAAAGAGAAGAACATCATTTTGCAATGTTAACACCGTATGAAGCCTCCGAAACAAGATTTATGTCATTTCCATACTCATTTACAATAAATATCACTCGAGAATTGGTATAATTGGATGCAAGTAATAAATTTTTGAATTTTCATGCAAAAATTGTGTATTATTTCTTGGTAACAAGCCAGACTTGTGACTTTTTTATCCAAATAAATGTGTTAACTGAAGTCTCCGAAACGCACATTGTGAAGAATGCAATTAAATAACGATAATTCCATTTTCGATGAAACTTGGACACGAAAGTGTCCTTGCTAAATAGCAAATGTTCAACAACTAAGACTTCGTATATCTTTTAGGAACATATTTCAAATCAAAAAAGTGTCTTTCAAGTCTTTAATTTCCCTCCAAAATGGCTATGTATGCTCAAATATTTGGAAATTGCTTTGTTGAAGATAGGAAAAGACTGTTTTATATTGAAAGTACACATGTTAGCCTAGTTCTAAACCAAATTTTAATGTCAATCTAGTTTCAGTCTTAATTTTTTTTGAGAAATTTGTAAAATATCATTTTTCTTCAAATTTGTCAAAAGTTTCATAGAAATGGCACACTTTTAACTAGATATCAAAAAGATTACAATCATTTCTTGATAAGATTTGAGTGGAAAGACTCATGTTCATTGGGTTTTAAATTTTGACCCTTTTAACCCAGAAGGTTCACCCCTTACTGTGAAAATCACCATATCTTATTGCATCTTGATTTTTATAATGCAATACATGTAGATAATGATTGTAATACACACGCTTGTTGTCAGCACTCGTTATTTTTTTTGTATTTATATTTAGTCATCCTACTTTGAAACTTCAAGACAAGTACCAATATATTTCTTTGTAGGACATAATGGTGCAGCATATTATGTTTAGAATGTTTTAATTAAGAAACAAAATTGGCAATTTTGGCAATTTAAACATTAATTTCGGATTTCTTAATGAGATTGTATTGATTTTTTAAATATGTCAGCATGTGATACCCCGGATATCTCTGATATTGGTCTGTCTTTGGTATGATAAATGGGAAGAGAGAGTTTAGTTTAAGGTCCAAATTCATTTCTAGGTTGATGTATCCCTCCTCAAATTGCTTTCTGAGTAGAGTGCATAAAGTGTTTACTAGATGCTCAAAGTGGAGCCAATTTTATTGTCTCCAGTACTTTTTTTTTTGTTTTTCAAAGGCTGTACGGTTGCCACCTTTATTATTTGAAGTACATTTCAAAAACCATTTTTTCATATCGAGAACATTTTTTAAGCAATATGTATTATAAATACAACCTTTTCTTTTTTAAAGTATGCAAGACATAAATAAG
>JXSR01S018061.1:26280-37054 GCA_000969725.1 Ophiothrix spiculata
AACTTTAAAAAGTTTAAAGCTTCGCGCAATTTCGTATACTTTAATTGGTTAAATCGCTTTAAACAGTTACGTTTAAAAGATTTTCAGCTTAAACTTACATAATTTTTAAACTTTTTAAAACTTAATTTCTTAAAACAACGCAATTTTTAATTCTAGAATTAGAGTGTAATACTGCATTTTCATCCTCCTAAGCTAGACAATTAATTGACTACTCGTATCTAACTTGCTGATGAAAGGTTGAACTTCTAGTTCAAACTAGTTCAACATGGGGCAACATTTTCTGAATTATGTAGAGATTTTCTGAAGTTAAATGTGTGTGACTTTCGAAATTGATAGTGTGATAGTGCAAATACTAAAAGAAATAAAACAGTCTCTTTAATAAATGTCCACATTTCGCTTTCTTGGTTGGGACTTTCAACTTATACTGTGTATTTTAAAAGGATTGTACCATCTTTGCAAGTTACATGATTTTAAATTTTCCTACTAAAGAGTCAAGTTATCTTAAAAAAACATGTTCATGTCTAGCATTTTTGTGTGTGTTCTCCACAAATTGATATATGAAACTGCAACCAAGTCCTGAAGCATGTCTCAAAACAGGGTGCTGTATTTTCTTGATGTTTTAACAAAACCTGATAGCTCAGATCATGTAGCACACTTTAGGTGTCCATTTCAGAGCTCTGTGCATACTGGTTCTAGGTGATGAATGTTTTGGTTTAGGAGGATGAGGAAGCACAGATGAGAAAGTAAGCATTAATAATGACTTCTTTTCCTAGACAAATTCTCAACCTCTACAAACAGTGGTTTTACAGATGGGTGGAAGATAGAATAACAGGAAAGCAGACTGCCCTTCTCCTCCCCAAAACATGTTTCTGGACTATTTTTGTTGCTTATCTACCGGAAAAAGAGAGAGGCTAAAGAAGAGTAAAAGAGGAAAAAAGAGAAGGAAAAATATGAATATTGAGCAGGAAAATGAAATGAAAAGTACCAAAAGTGGGAAATTTATACAGTGTCAACCCAAAACTGGTGAAAAGTTTTTTTTCTTGTCAGCTTTGTTAAATTGACCAAAATTTGTTTTGGCTCTCTAAAATATGAAAATTTTAACTAAATGGATTAAATGTGCCTAATACATTTTCAAGAAAAAATACTTTTCCCCAGCTGAAAACAATTCCTGTTACAACACATTTTCCTCTTAAATTGTATGGTCAATGGGCCTCATCGAGGTGTTATTAAAGTGGAGTTACATGCATCAAGTTCTTGTAGATAATCTATTAAATGTCATGTCAAGTATGTGAGCTGGAAATGTTTGATTCATCGTCGTCCACGATGCCTCAAGACCTAACCAGGTATGTATCGTGTTAGTTGGTATGGACGTTACAAGCAAGGTAGCGATGAGCCTCGTTATTGATGGAATGATAGTGCAGGTTGCAGTGCTGAGATTTGCCCAGAAGAACATTTATCAATTAGATTTGATCTATATAGCGAGGTGGTTCTACGATGTTAGGATAAGGTTAAAAGCTTAGATATACTCTTGGATAGTGCGCTTTAATGAATTTCAAAATCAAGGGCACACAAACTTGAAAAATGGTTTGAACAAATTTGTCTTTTTGATAAGATTTATTTCAAATTTCTGATTTCATATAGAATCCTTTTTCATTTTGTAAAATCCTTTTTGTTAAGTATGGTTGTCTTAACATTTTTTCTGTAGTAACTCTAATGTGGAGTATGTTCACCCTCATACCGTGTGCCCCTTCCCCGGGATTACATCCATTGATTCGTTTGTAGAGCACATTTCCTTTCCGTTAGCTAAAGCTTTATTTATTTAAGATTGTTGGCTCTCAAGTTTGCTTTCCTCAGGACTTCCTCAGCATTCATTGATTGTACATTGAAAGCTTGGTTCAAACATTCACATGATGGATAGTAGGTAAAGCTTCTTTCAGATTGGTCTAGTTTTACCTTGATGACTCATAGTCATGTGATGGGAGCTAGTCTGGCCTTTTTCTTGGTCAGGTAATCATTTGATTAAGTGACTTTATTAGATGGATGTAGAACAACACCAATGATGAATTGGGGCGGTTTTGCGTTACATTAATGCATCGTTGCTAATCACTTTTGGGGCATTTGATAGCTAGGATTAGACTAGATGTGGACATGTTCAGACATTTATCAACACGTGTCCTTACACCAAGTTGAAATTTATGGCCCTCCAGCTGACTAGGGTGAGCACGAATGAGTACACAGTATAAGACTGAGCATGATGCACCAGATCGCACCAGTGTGTGATGCACCAGTGTGTGACTGATACGAGTGGAAAGCACAAGGTTCTCTTCCCTCTATCCAAATAATGCTGATTCAGTCTCAAAAGATCAACATGAATTAATAACATCTGTAATAGCGCGATCCAATCTAATAAGATTAATTCTACTTTTACGCAAACAACTGCGCGGTCATTATCAGGTAACAATGACTTCTTATAATGACCTGCGTATGTGATGTCATTAGCGCTGAATGCGTTTTCTCATAAAACGCCAATCAAGGGTGCGTATGCACCACACATACACGCGCGTATATCATATTACGCGATGATCGTCATGCCTGGACTGATCGAAATTCTCTTATACATGTGTAATAGGGATAAGTAGAACTTTAAAAAGAAAAAAGTTAAATAAAGTATTCCTTTATAAAATCACGCATAAAAGGCATTCAAATGTCGAAAGACGGTTATTAATGACAATAATAACTTGTTTGTTTTGGGCCTCTGTACTTTTCTTCGGGAGCTACCTCTGCCCAAAACAAACACCTCCAATTTTAAACAATGACCTCAAAAAAATGGTGCGCAGTTATTATTGCCTAATCGGTAAAATAATCAGTGACTATCCCAGAAGTAAAGCTACCTTGTTCCATGAATTCTCCCAGTGATGATACCATCCTGTGTAACAATTTCTCAGGAGCTCCAATTTTGAAATTGAAACACAGTAAAAAGGGATAAAGGGGACAGCTTGTATATAACTAACACATGTCAGCATGTCCATCTTGATTGGGGCTGACTCTACTTTCTGTTATATTAGCTTATATTTGTGGTGAGGAGATCAACACACCTTCACTGCGAATCTGTTACTTTCCCCATTTTTGAAGAATTTTAGGCATTTTACATATGGGTTGAGAGGAACATATAAGGGTAAGTATCTTGCTTAAGGAGAACACAGGACTCTAATTTTTTTATGATGTTGTATATACACTAGTACTATTAATGTCAGCAATTTGATTAACAACAATAAGAACAAAAAATGTGGAAGAAAACATTTCTGAGATAAATGTATAACGATATTAGTGATTAATGGGAAAACTGAATGCATATTGAAGTTGCTCTTTCAATATAACTTGCGATTCCTCAGCATTAAAGGTCAAATCTCATCATTTGATTGACGGAACAATGTCATGATTGACTGTTCCATGTGGAGACAGGTAGGAAATGAGAAGTAAAGTCAACTTTGAATGTTTGATTTAGCAGTAAAACAATCGATGACTAGTCCCTAAGAACTCGGTAGCGCTGATATCACATAGTGGTTGAGGTTTAATCAATCTAGCAAATAGAAGCGCTTTACCTAGAAGAGTGTGTTAGAATTAACACTTATTGGCAGATAGGACATTTAATGTGCCACAGAAAGGATTTAATACTCATGGTGAATGTCTTCGTGGATAAAGTGATTCCGTTGCACTTTTTAGATTGGCTTCCAATTCTCAACAGTTTAACCAAGGTATATATACCTTTTATGATGATTTTTGCTTGGAAAAATGGTAAAACATGACTGCAATAAGTTTTGGACTCAATGAGGCTTTCAATATTATGCGGGTGTTAATAACTAAAATCGTCAAATATGGCTGGATTTATATGATTTTTAACAAAAAGCTTCATGGTTTGATTGTGCTGCATCTTGTGTCTGGAGCTCCCAGTTCACTCCCCTCATTGTATGACATAGATGGGTGACAGCCAATTTCTTATAATGTTATTAATTCATATGTCATAGTCTGACACCTCCTTTCCATAATCCAATTTCATTGTGGCCATGTTCTGAAGCATCCACAGCAACATTAAGGATTCAATTACATTGCCTTGTAGAAAGTGTGTCCACCAGGCCAGGCATCATTCAGCAGGGATTGTTACTGGTAGATGAAGAGTTGATGACAAGTCTGGTGCACAAAATCCAGATCCTAAATTCTGTTTTATTTTCATTGTACCAAAAATCTGTCAATTTCTGGTATTTTCAATCAAATTATAGGTTCTCATTATCTTAACAAGTCAATTGAATATATGGGATCATTTAGGGTGAAAACATTGTCAGCCTCCAAACAAAATTTTCGCTACCAAACATTTGGTCGTGACGTCAGCAAATATCTGCCATCGAATTTAAAGTATGAATTGGTACCAAACATTTGGTGCAATGTATATGGCAATTCAATAGCATATGCAATCTAGCATGGAATTTTATTTGGTCTCAACTCGGTGTTGAAGTTATTTTTATTTTGAGTTACTTGTCATTTTGACATCACAACCAAATGTTTGGTAGCGAAAATTTTGATTTGAGGCCGACTATGTTTTCACCCATAGTCATATTCAATCCATTCTGGTCATATCACATCTTAATTTCCTGTCAATAGTACCAAGTCTTCCACCCTTTTCCATTCAGTAAGTCTTTTCCTCCCTATAGGCAGTACTGGTAAGTTGTCAGATGACAGACATGGAGGGAGAACAGGGAGCAGTCATTATTTGTAAGGCAACAGTAATGTACCTATTGCATAGGCCGAGTTGTCAGAATTTTTTCAAGGGATACCGGACACAAAAATAATTCATACTTTGGACAGTAAAATCATTAAGTTGAACTTGCATGGTCACAACTTGGTTAATACCTTTAATTGGACATGTTATATATAGGTCTTGGAATTTTTTATTCATATGAATAGCTGAAACAAAATATTGTCACATAAGAAAACAATTATCATCGTGTGAGTGCAACAAAGTCTTCTATAAATCTGCATTTTAAGAAAACAGAGTTTCTTTTTGTAAGTAAAAAGTACAAATCAAGACATACAATTCGAATTTTACTCAAGGTCTCAAATCTAAATGATAAACTATTTTATAATGGATGGAAAGAGGTTATGTATATAAAAAAACAAAGAAAAATAAACACATTATTGAGAAGAAGGGTTCTTCTGACCCCAGCTCCTGACAAATAAAACATGTCAAAAAATCAAATATGATACAGGAGGTTATTTATCAAATAATAATTAGTTGGATGGTAAAAGTAGCTTGTATTTATAGTTGAAAATATAAATTTGTCATCTTCACTAAATTTACATTAGAATGAATTTTACCTGAGACAAGAGTATTTACCAAATAAAAAATGAAGGAATGTGGACCATTTTTTGCAAGAGATGGGATTGCTTACTGCACATAATATACCTCTAGATGTACAACATGCCAGTTGGACAGACCATAGCACAGATCCCAAAACACATCGTGATTTGGCTCCCAGTCTGATTCACATCTCCAGTCACAAATTTGAGTGCTCTATCATTTTGCCTTGGGGTAGAGCACATTGAATATAATTCCAATACAATGAAGATGCCTTTAGACATGGCATAACTATGCATAGAGATGAGCAGATGCAATTTGTTTCCATAATGTGAGTTAGCTCTAGGCTAAGTGATATGAGAGTGTCAGCTACCACCGGGTGAGATGGCAAGGGGGACTCAAATGTATGGAACCGTACTCAGCAACTGATTGGAAATTTGACTGAGAATGGAGTCATCGAGCCAGTCAACCACTATTCACAATTTGGTGGAAAAATATAAGATGCATATTGTGTTGTAGTAAAGGAACTGTAGCGCGTTACCAGAGCACAGAGCATCAGTCCACATGTGACGCCCCTCGACGCCAGTGTGGCATATTTTCTAACTTGGCCAAATTTGTAGAGTGCAAATATACACCTGTTTCCTATCTGTATATATTTCTGTTATCTATATAACCATACCCGAAGTATTTGTGCACATCAAGCTTAAATAAATACACATTATCAAGTATCAAGCAAAAAATAAATAAATAAACAAAAAAGAAGAAGAAAGGTTTTCAGTAGTTCTAAGAAGGTGTTATGGTGTGTTTTTACCTAAAATATTTTTGCGGTTTTGGTAATTTTGGAAATTGCCTCCACATCACCTTCCACTGGATACACACCAGACTTTTAATTTTTGAGTCGTCCATAAGACAGTTGACAAAATTTGAATTTCTTTTTGAATATGTTTAAATTTTGGATACTCTACAAATATAATGTGCTTAGTGGAATCCTTGTCGCTTCCTTTCACAAAATGCAGACTGTATGTCTTCAGAATCATCATCTTGAGAGAATGTATTTTAATTTATTGCCTCCAGGAAGACATACAGACATTATTCTGAACATCTTATTGGTATTTTTTCCATCTACTAGATTAAAAAGAAAATAACCAAAGATAGATGAAGGTAGAATAAAAATCCTGTTGCTCAAATATTTTCGCATTCTGAAACAGTTTTTATGCTTTCAAGTATTAAAATACTATACTAAAAACAAAGTGAAATGATCCCTTTATCACATGTTTTCTTAGTCATGACCTCGGTTAAACAATTGCGCCGCTCTCCCTGGGTATACCTGTTTTATGAATGATGCATATTGAATCAGAGATACAATTTGACAAATAATGTCAGCGATTCTATCTTCACACTTATTTCATTACATTTTTGTCACATTTTCCTTCAAATTTTGTCTCAGGGCTGGCTAATAGGCAAGTCTGATGCATATTGAATGAGAACTGAGACATCATGTTGAATCAATGATATCTAAAATGCGTCATCATTTTTTTGCATTTTCATGGGCTCTATCTGAAATTTATTTTCATTGTTTGAGCTGGGGTCTCAGCTAAATAAAATATTTGATTGTATGTGATTTTGTTTGTACGCACTTATCACAACTTGTTGTAAGTGCTGCTATATATAGCCAAGTATATGAGAAGACATAGTATGTAGATTTTTTTAAAGTGATGCCAAACATGTTTAAAGGAAGACTATTTGTACTTTTTTTCTACAACATTTTCAATTGTAAACAACATTTATATTGGTACTCTTGTACAGCGGAGAGGGGAGAGGGTACCTTACATAATTATGTAAGGTATATGTTTATAAATGTGACTCTCATGGGTTAGTTTTTCACAAAACCTCTCTTAACATGATTGATCTCACTTCTAAAGATCACATAATGAACAAAAATGTATTATGATTACCCACTAACAAACATCTTTACAATCACTTTTTTCATAAATACAGATGATTTGAGTCTTATATTTTGCAATTTATTTTCCTCTAGAAATTTGTGAAATTAATTTGATCATAGATTAAATTCCAGCAGCATCAGCACTTCACATCTAACATACCTGGTCATTGGCTTTCTGTGGCAGTGTTCTTAACCTATATTATTGTTGATTCAATCTGACCAGCCAAGACAGTTTGAGAGTCTTCATACTGTCTGTGGACATAAGATTGCTGTAACAATGTTTACATTCAAAATGAAACAAAGCAAAAACTATCCCTTGAAGAATATTGGCAAGAAATTCAGATGAACAGCAGTGTAGATGATCTCCAAGTTGTGTTTGGACAGGGAAGCCTCAAAAGAAGCAAAAATAGTACCCATGATTAAGGATTTTTCACAAAATCGTAACCCAATTTTCAAAATTTTCAGTATTGTGAGCCTTGGTATTTTTGACTATTTGTACCATGATTTTGCACAATATTGTGGGAAAAGTGATACATGATAGAGATTTAGGGACAAAATCAAACCATTATCCATATGATTGTGTCTGTTAGGCATATGTTTAATTTGTTACCCTTACAGTGGCCTAATTTTTTTGCCTAATGAAATCATCTGCTCATTTATTTGAGTAAGCTTGTAAAACAAGGTGTCAGCTATCGAAGTAACTGTGATACACGTAACCAAGGCTGGAGATAGATAACCCAAGTAGCGTCGTAACAAACCATAAGATCAGTGACTTGGTAATTTTATGCTTTGCATCATCAGTCTTACCAGAGAGAATGTTATAAAGCTTTAGGTGAAGATGTTCAATCTTCTAGAATGTTGCAAACCCCGAGGTAAAAAAGCTCGTCTCGGCATGGGATCAGATTCACACTAGTCCACCAACGCAATAATCAATTGTGCCCCTGCATTGATTGATGGTATTATTATTATTTATACAATAAATATTCTCTGCTTGTATCAGTTTGGAGTACTTTCTTCAGGCATGCCAATATTTGCATGCCTTGGTATACACAAGCTGTGCTGCCAAATCTGTACTGTGAATATAGTACTAAGTTGTAACAAACTGCACAAAATAAGATGTTCATAGCTTAGAGAAGACAGGATTGTTGTATATATGGCGTATCGACCTCTGATGTTAAAATTATAGACCCTATGCATCTTTGATTAGATATGTAAATTTTCTTTTTTTTTTCTTTTTCTTGTTATTATTTTAAGAAAAATATGGAATATCAGAGGTTTCTTTTGATGGTAGGAAAAGTTGAGGAGTTGAAATGTAAAATATTAGAAAAATGAAGTAAAAATGATGAAATTGCATCGTATCAAACAAGGGTGTACAGGTTTATTATATAGAAGTAGCATTACAAGAGAAAGATGAAGTCTTGCCTAACCATATAATATTGAGTACATGGTATACAGACTCAATGTGAGCATAATTAATTGCTATAGGAATTTACTAGCAATACTGCTGATGTTTCCTTCTTTATTCAAGTCACATATTTCTTGTAGGTTTGTGATATTGTATCATATTATATCATATCATCCCCTCAGCACTTTATTGGAACAACCTGCCAGTTGAGTTTATACAAGAAATATTGGGAATAATATCACTAGCTTGGTTGCAGCTTTATCTCAGATCAGCGAGGGCTTTGAACTCAGTGTATCAAAATTGTTGTTACTTACTGAATTTTTTAAGTAACTGCAGGTGCAAGACCTATTATCCTTATTATATTTTGAGAAAACACCTCGCTCATATTCTTAGATGCAGGCTTAGATATAGGATATCGACTAAGATATACTGATATTGACTAAGATACACAGATATGAACAAATAATCTGGGGTTAACATTAGGTATCAATGAATGTGCAATTTTGTATTTTGTGGTTACGTGTGCAGATTACAACACAATTTTTGTAATAAATTTGATATTGAAGGAATAGTAACAGAATTTAGGGGAGCTTTGTTTGATTGATTCAACTTTTTGGCAACTTTTTTAGATTTGGGACCAAAATATTTCTCACATTTTTCTCATAATCCATGTGAAATTTTACTAGTGAAGCATGTTTGGTTTTGGAAATACGTGTAAAATGTATCTAATTATGTAGGAATATTAAAATGGTTAATGTCATAAATTACACAGCAAAGCATATATGCAATTCTGAAAATCAAACTTGCTCATAAAATCAAAATGGTGAGTTGGACCCATCCAACCGACACTTGAAACTGAATCTCATTTAAAAAAATGGAATAATGCTCCTTTAATGCTAAAAACAAGTTTGAAATAACTCTAAAAATGCTAGTTTAATTATGCTAATAGTATGGAAATTGCACAGTTTGCTCTAGTTTTTCTCACCAGAATGTGTGCAAACATTATGACATTTGCAATGTGACATTTTGATGTCTAATGGGTTGAGAAATGGAAACCGAGAGTTGTTATGAAATAAGATCTTGCCAATTTTGTAAGACAGACTCAGTCTATAATGAGTGGTAATGGAAAACATGCTGGCAACCACTTGTGTCCTGATCACATTGGAGTGGGGGAGGGCATGTGAGGTGAAGGCCATGTTTGGATTGGCTCTTGTTGTTGAGACTTGACTTTGTTGTGATGGATGGCATTTATTGTGATTGCTAATTGATTAGATGATAGAACAACACAGGAGGTGTGACAATCAATGGAGGGTTTGTTGATGCACAGATTCTGCAAGTAGACATACAGCTGATGGATGAAAGGAAGTAAAAATTTACAAAGTGATTTGAAAATATCTTATTGGCAGAAGATAATTTGGCTGCCTTTTTAGGTGTATGAACTTTTTAAAAATACTTCTACCACAAAAAACTTTATAGTAATTAGTTATATCAGTTTTTGAAAACTGCGTTAAAAAATCGAGTGTACTTGAACTTTTTTAGTCTCTTTAATTTGTTGTCAGTTAAAACAAAACAGTGTGCACGACCAAAATTGCCAAGTTACACCAATGCTTGATTGTTTTTACACACATGATACACAGCAACTTAACAGCAAATTCATCCTATCATTTTGAAAGTGACTGGTAAATCCCCCATCAAAATCCAAATATGTCCAAATTGCACAATTTTGCTTCGAAGTACCCTCAAATTTGTTGTGCTGTTTACTATTTTGTACAGTAAAGGAAGATTGTATATTGATTAATTTTGCCCTAAATCAGTTCATTTAAAAGTGAAGGTCTCATGGGGTCTCTTATTGGTTTGTAAAGTTGGTATTGATTGTTTGAGTATTTCAGTTCACTCCTCCAGTAAATGGTGTGCCCTTTTCACACTTTTTAAAATTGATCGAGCAAAAACATCTGCCATATCTCCATTTCCATATAAAGACATGTATTTGAATACTATTTGATAATTTCAGTAGGAATGGTGTCTTCCCTGTGATTTTGTTGTAAGCCCAAGATTGGTGCCTTAGGGAGAAGCA
>JXSR01S018063.1:467-15877 GCA_000969725.1 Ophiothrix spiculata
CATGTTCATCTTGTAATCAAACTGATCCGTATCCTCGGACCTTGTAAAGTAGATCAATATGATCTACCGACCTTATAAGTAGATCAATATGATCTGTAACCTTTGACCTACAACTTCCTGTCTTCAGGATGAAGCTACATTGCAGCATGTCCCTGGTTTACAAGCAGCTCCTTTTGAAACTGAATTCAAACACAACTGGAATCCTACTCAGATTGGTGGCATGACATTGTGTGTGTTGTAATACCTGCCATCAACCATCATGTGTAATAGTGGACCGATCTGGAACAAACAAGTGTCACATATGTGTAATAGTGGACCAATCTGGATCAAACAAGAGTCACATACGTGTAATAGTGGACCAATCTGGATCAAACAAGAGTGACATGGGTACAAGTAGAATACTGTGAACAATGTTGACCAATTTGATTAGTCTTTGGGGGCCATACAATCTTTGTGCTACATCAAGTGACAAAAACAAGGGTTTAGCGCATTCTGCTGTACTTACACCAATGTCTTTCCATTCAATGTTGATCACACAATTGCAATAGATCCAACATTGAATTAGGTATCCAAACATGCTGCAGAGTTGTTCATCGCAAATAAGCAATGCGTCCATGCATTTCTATTATGCAAGGGTGGCTTGCACCCCAGTGTGATAAAAATACACCTACACATTGGATGTAGAGTTGTTGATTTGCGATGAACAAGTTTGTTGCATGTTTGACTACCTTTCAACAACAAAAATTTTAATGAAAACTTATGAATTAAATTCTGAATGTTTTCAATTTATTTCATTTCATATCATTTCATTTTATTTAGGAAAACATCCATGGATAAAAACACAGAAAAGAATACATAAATGTACACTTATTTCCACTGTAGTCCAATTGGACGCGCCTAACATACGGTTAGTATAAAAATACTGCACATACAATTCAATCACAATATTCTGCATGAAAGCCATTCAATACAAATATGACATGGTTCAGGGCTTGACCCAGGTTTGGCGGACATCGGCGTGAAAAAAATATTTAGATGTGAAGATAAGCCTTAAAAATTTGTGATTAAGACTTTTCTTATATTTAACAGATCATAAAAATATTCTATAGCAGAATCTGAAGCAAAGTGCTAGTTGGCGAATGTTTGCTGCTTTGATGTTTTTAGTAATTGTTCTGAAGCCATGATAAATATTCATAGTTTTGTATGAGTATTGTAATAGAGAGACAGCATTCTGACCTGTTCAAATACATGACATCCCTTCCACATCTCCCATCAATAATCTCTTACCTCTTCTTGATCTCGTAGACATTCTGACAGCATCTTCTCGATATTCCTCATGATGGACACTTTCTGTTGCGATGACAATGGGTAGGGGATCTGTTTTGGAAGCATGCCAGTCTGTGAGAAAAACATGAGACATATTCATAGATAACCTGAGTAACTTAATTATTGAAAAGTAAAGCTGGTCTTCAGGTGTTGGCTTCACGGTGACTTCAAACATTTTAAGTGTACAATCTTGAAGTTGTTGTCATTTGTAAATAGATCATTGATATAAATTTAAGTTATAATTTTCATTTAGCAGAAGCAGTGGTTAAGAACACTAGCCTGACAGTTTTGTCCGTCATGATCAACAGACTTGATCGAAGTGATCCTTCTTCCTTGTTTTACTTCCCGTCTCATGATGTGCCGAACATGTAGGTCTTTTGATGACCTCTCCTCTTGATGATGTCATAGACCTACATGTAAGTCACACAGAGGTAAGTCAGGAAGTAAGACGATGAAGAAGGATCACTCCAATGATCACGATGGGCAAAACTGTCAGGTTAGTGTTTTTAACCATTAAAAATGACAACTTCTTAAATTGTAATTGGTACTACTTAAACCCTAGGACCACCAAGTCACAAAATATCACAAAGGTAAGTGTTATGACATATGGAAAATCAGGAGCTTAATTGGCATATTTTAGGACCAACTCACAGCTTGTAAAACTTTGAGCCAAGTCCCATCAAATTACCAAATATCATGAATACAGGGCATGCTTTTCAGAGATTAAAAGGAAACAAAATTTTCAACCAAAGTGGACATACAAACGTACACACACCACATGTTACTGCAATATTCCCTTTTCTTGGCTCAGTAAGCTTAGCTGACGATTAAAAATTGTGAAGAAAACAACTGGTTGTAAGTTTTCAATAATCAGGTGTAGGTGACGATACCATTTCTCAAGGGGACCTATTTGTTACAATAATCTTACCTTATACCAAAATGTGACTGACGTGGTTTCACCTTCATTGGGATTGGATTCTATATGATGCCACCTGCATGGGAAACCAATCATGGAATAGTCTTCCTATTAACACATGAGTGTAAATATTTTTTTCTGATTTTTTTTTTTTTTTCAATTTAAAAAAAATTGGTTTTGAAAATATAGGTTAAAATAAACAAAAATTTCTTTGTCAGTTGGCAGTTTTCTAGGAATTGTGAAGCCCTGACCTAATGAAGTGCAATGATGGTAGCTATAGGTAAACTCATACCTGCCAACATTTGAAAATGAAAATGAGGGACACTTTTAGAGTTTGAGTCCAATGGCAGCGAAGCGAGCAGCGCGAGCGGAGCGTCATTGGCCGGGGGTCCAGGGGGCCGCCTAGACCCCCGGCGGGTCCAGGGGCAGAGCCCCTGGTGGGGGCCCAGGGGGCGCTCCTGGTTTTTAGCAATTTGAGAGCCAATTGGAGCCTTAATTTTTCACAAAGTT
Organism: Ophiothrix spiculata; assembly: GCA_000969725.1. Taxonomy (NCBI): domain Eukaryota; kingdom Metazoa; phylum Echinodermata; class Ophiuroidea; order Amphilepidida; family Ophiotrichidae; genus Ophiothrix; species Ophiothrix spiculata. Next base: position 3,220 of record JXSR01S018063.1, read on the forward strand.
ACTTAGAAATAAAATTGACTTACTCTCTCAAAATTATCCATTTAAGCATAAATTTTCATAGACAATACCACCTGATTTAATGCAAATATTTTCTAGATTCTACAAATTCACTCACCTCTACAGCTTAACCAATGGCTGATCACATAACCAATAGATGTCCAGTGATAATGTTTCACTATCATCATCATGGAATGATGCCTGCATAACTTTTCACTACATTATGTAGTCTCCTCAAACATTGCAAGAGTCTAGTCTATAAATAAGCCTCATACCCCTGACCAATTTTGTAAAAAAAAACCATGCATTTTCACAAAAATAACACACTGATTGGCAGTAATTTAACTAGGTATAAGGTATACACATTTTATTTGGAAAAGGGGTGTAGTACCCAAGCTTTGTTTTAAGAAAACGGGATCCGGGGGCAAGTTTCTTGAAAAAATTGCCCCCTGCTCATGGGTTTTTACCTGATCCAGGGGCAACTAACTAAATTCTGGAGGCAATTGTTAAAAAAAAATAAACAAGTTTTCCAAAGCGTATTAAAACTTACTATACGGTAATACATGTTTCCAACTTTACTTGCAGAACAATATTAAGGATATTTCTGAGATAATACCCCTTAAAGGGTCCTAATGGCCCCAGTAGGATGAATACCTAAAGCTGCCCCCTCCCCAAGAAACATTTTAGAGTGATTTTACAGAAAAGAAAAACTAAAAAAAAAAAAAAAAACCAGAAATATACATTTTTGAATTAAAGCAAAAAGTGTCCGGTTTCCCTGTTATAAAGGTTTAAAGTTTTGATTTGCTGCATATTTGAATACGAAAGTACATTTTTAAATGGCCGTATTTGCTTAATAAAATATCGTTTTCAACTAATTGTAGTATATATGGTACATCATACGATTAGAATAATTTAAAAAATTTTGGCATCTTATACATAAAAAATGGCTATGCCCCACCCCCCACCAAGCCCCGCCCACCCATCCTACCAGAAGCAACAACACCCAATCACATGAATTTAACTTTTTGGATAATGATCTGAACTGGCAATATCTTCTTTAGCTCTTTTATGAGAGACGCTGCTGAAAAGTATACACAATATGGAGGAATGGCAGCCTACATTTGAACTGACCTTTCCTTCTCTCTGAGATACAAATCAGTGACATGGTGCTTGCCCTTTGGCCTTAATTGGTATATTTTCTATCCATTTAAAAACTATATTTTCAACTTCAAAATTATATCATCATAGAAAGAAAAAATGAGTAAAAATACAACTAATATCAAGATGATTAGGATAGGGTGTATGTGTGTATGTGTTGAGACTTTTTAAAGGGGTAAAAAAGGGTAAATTGTAGTCTTTCTAACATGGATAAAAACGATAAATGATCAAACCAGTAAGTGAAATACTGCATGTGTGCATGTCGCGATGTTTGCAATCAACATGGAAAAATTAATTGTAACCGCGGTGACGGCACAACTGGATATACGGTGACATTACCTCTGATATTTGCAGAGATTATGCCTATTTATTAAAAAAGCAAGGAAGGTAAATAAAGAAAAGAAAAGAAAGATTTAACCTTTCTTCATATGAAGATGAGTTTTTACATAAATTCAAGGGGCTTTTAGGTCTAAAAAGTACTATCTATCGGTCGATGTTTTGTTTTGTTTTGGTTTTTCCCGACCGGTGTTCTCTCAAAAGTTGCGATATTTTGCCGTTCTATCGCGAAAGTATATCGTCAAACGAAGTAAAATGCGTTATCTATTCACATTATTACGCCTCTTTTTTACTTTCGAACTTGTTTATTTCTCCAAAAATGTATGCATTTCCAATCCTTTTCTTCAATTTCTCACAGCTCATACACATTAATAAAATTATTGCTCTCTTTTTCTACTTTTTTTTTTTTTTACTTACGTTGTAAATACGGGACATCCCGTTTTTAGCGGGCTTTTAAGGGTCGAAATACGGGAAATCCCGCAAAATACGGGACAGTTGGCAGGTATGTTTAAAACTAAATATTTATTGGGACAATAAAAATGAAAATCCAGGGTAAGAATTGCATTTATAAGCAATGGGCCCTGCACCCTGTTTTCTGTTTACATTGTCCAATAAATTTTTGATTTGCCTAGATAGAGTATTCCAAATGGCATATTATCAATTCATCAGTGCCTGTGTCGGTCCACGGAAAATTACAATAGAAGACAACATGGGCATAGGATAATTGGTGGATTGAGACAACAGATATCTAGCAAAAGAGAATTAAAGGATTTCAATGATGCTGGGTTCTGTATTGGGTATGTTGCTTAGTGTTTTTAATAGTGTTAAATGAAATTTTCTTTTGTAGCATTGAGTTTGAAGCATTATTTCAGTCAAGAGAAGATATCCTGTGTATCCCATCATGCATTGCTTCCTATGGGAAATTTTGTACAGGAAGTCATGGGAGTAGTTAGTGATGGAACATACCCAAAATGCAAGATTACAACAGGTATATCTTTGATTTATGGGCTTCCATTTCTATCTGCTCGCACAATTTTCTATGCAATCAATCCTATAGAAAGCAATGCATGATGGGATATACACAATATCTTCTCTTATTTCAGTCCATTCTCATCGTGATTTCTTATATGGAGAAGCACTTTCTTAGGTCAATCCTGATCCTGGCTCTGAATACACAATTCATTAAAGTGGCTAGGAGATACAAATAATACAGAAGCAACTTGTGCCAAGCCAAACAGGAGGGACAAGAACAAGTTCCATATTAGGCACCACTTTCTGCGACATATAGTGGTGTTTGTATACAGTATTGGTCTATCAGTGAATCCTATTTCATAGCCTCTTTCAACCCATCCCAAGTCACATATTTTCCTTATGATGTCATATAAAATCCAGGGCTTCTAAATCCACGGTAACGCGGCCGCGCCGTTCCCAGAAAAAGAGCGGAAGTCCAAGAAAAAAAAAATTGGTAAGCTTAAAAAATAATAACATAAAGTCGAATAATAATAACAAGATGGTTCGCGAACCAGTAGTCTCCCCTGCGTATCGACCGCCTACTGAATTGACCGCCTACTGAATTGACCGCCTACTTAATCATTCAGGAAAGGTTGGACGATGGGGTCACCATTGACACTTTTGATCGCTCTTGCAAGACCTACAATTTGACACCTTAATCTTTGAAATCGGAGAAAGGTCAGACGACGGGGACACCATTGAAACTTTTGATCTCTGGTCCAAGACGAACAATTTGACACCTTAATCTTTGAAATCAGACAAAGTTGAAAATTTGACCCTAAGGGAAAGGTCGGACGACGGGGTCACCATTGACACTTTTGATCGCTTGTCCAAGACGAACAATTTGACGCCTCAACCTTTGAAATAGGACAAAGTTGAAAATTTGACCTTTCTTTTGACCTTAGACCTAAAGGGAAAGGTCGGACAGCGGGTCACCATCGACACTTTTGATCAGTGTTCCAAGGCGAACAATTTGACACCTTAACTTTTGAAATCGCACAAAGTTGAAAATTTGACCTTTCTTTTGACCTTTGACCCCAAGGGAGTGGTCGGACGACGGGGTTACCTGTGACACTTTTGATCAGTGGTCCAAGACGAACAATTTGACACCTTAACCTTTGAAATCAAACAAAGTTGAAAAATAAGCAACATTTTATGAATAAATTATGCAAATTAGGTACCTAATTAGCATATTTTGCACTCAAATTGCAGCTGGCACAAGCGCAGCTCTGTCCCCATCTACCCACCAAATTTCATGAATGTAGGGTGTGCCATTTAAACCATTTTATGCATAAATTATGCAAATTAGGTACTTAATTAGCATATTTTGCGCCGAAATTGTTGCTGGATCCAGTTCGGCCCCGGGCCTACCCAGTCACCAAATATCATTAATGTAGAGCATGCGGTTTCCGAGATTTGCTCCGGACAAAATTTGTGGACGGCGGACAGAAAATTGGAATGCTATGTCTCTTCCTGAAAATTTTCAGGCGAGACAATATAAAATCGCAAGAATTTCTGACGACAGATGATTTTTTCTGGCACTATTGAATTATGAAATACAAAGAAATGAGTCAAATGTGGGGGTGAATGTAAAATTACTGTCAAAAAGCAGGATTTCTCCAAGGGAAAAAGAAGTAGCTTGCAGCATATCTACAATGCACATACTGCGTTTTGACTTTGTTGGGCAGCACTTGCATTATGTCCCTGTTCTGTCAAGACTTTGCAACTCCATTTTGGGGGGGAATAGGCTTTTTATTAAAAATTTAGGCAGAAGAAATATGCAGAAGCCATTCACGTTCATGTGAATCAGCCAATCTGAAATGTGTGCGAGCTTTGAATATTTGTACGGCAGTTTTCTATTCCAACAGTTGGTTTTCCCTCCTCTTGCTCAATTTTATTTGCTGGAATTGCAAAGTTTGACAGAACAATAACTAACTATTTATGTCTCCTTGCACCAACACTGATTATCTTAAATTAAGAAGAAAGTAAAGCGAAAAACCAACATGACAAACCACTTACCAGTACATAGGAATATAGAGAACTTCTCCAGGCTTCACAAAACCCTCTAGCCCCTTGACATCTTGGAACTTTGGGAAGCGTTCATAATCTGGATCATCAAAATTTACCTGTTAATTAAAAAAAAAATATTTTTACTTGTTCAAAATGTATCATGTTATTGATTTTGCTGATGAACTTGCCGGATACTATTTATTACACCTCTTGAATATTTATAAGTTAATACAGTCTTTTTATTGGTTAAATAGCAGAGACGCGTAAAAAGTGTTTTGACTACTTTAATTCCCACGTATGCGTTAATACTCAAGTAAAGCTGCATGGGTATGCGTTCACGCGTTGTGCCTGTGTGTTTTACACACATACATACATACATACATACATACAAAAGGGATTTTAATATGCCTTTACAAAAATATTAAGGTGCAAATACAGTGAATATAAGAACAAACTAAATAGACCACTTTCGTATGTCCCATAATGCATCTTGAAAGTACCACAAATACGGGACCTTGTGACGTATCTTGCTCAGTCTACCATATTTGAAATTCTGCACATTGCGTACCACTCGACCGCGCAAGATACGTCACAAGGTCCCGTATTTGTGGTACTTTCAAGATGCATTATGGGATATACGAAAGTGGTCTATTTACACTAAAGCAAAATGATCAATTAGCATAATAATAGGATTTCAAGAGTTTTTTTAAGCTTGTGACTGAGCATGCCTCCCTGATGTTTCGTGAGAGGCAGTTCCACAGGGTCGGTGCTGCAGCTTGGAATGCACGATCGCCGATTTTATTTTTGCCAACATAACGAGTGATTTGGGTTCTGTCCATTGATGATCTTGTTACTGGTCCAGCATGATGATGTCTTGACGAAATTAAATTGATGAGATATTCAGGTGCAGATCCTTGGAGACATTTGAAAATATAGAGACAAACTTTGAAGATGATGCGTTCACGGACCGGTAACCAGTGTAGTTGATTCATAAGTAGAGATGGACTATCGCGTCTCGTGGCAGAAAAAATCAACTTAGCAGCCTTATGTTGGAGTGATTGCAGCCGATCAAGATCTTTAGACTTGGCTCCATACAAGAGGGCATTGCCGTAATCTAGGCGCAGGGAAAGTAGTAAAAACTTCCACATGGTACTACCGTATGGCTCACAGCAAAGTATTGAATTTCTTGTTTTTTGAGGTGTAGTAAACAAATATAACATGATTTATTTTGGACAAGTATTGCATAATATTGTCCCTTGGTGTTGGATGATCATGAATTCCTCCCTCGAATGCGCCTCAGGGGAAGTCTCGAAGATCCAACACCCCGGGGACAGTATTTTGCGATACTTCCCCTCACACCATGTTGTATTTGTATAGTTGAGACATTGTGTGACAATACATGGGGACTAACCCAGAAGATATGCAGAGGATGTTCAAATACTTCACTGAATAATTGCAAGACTGCTTAGTTTTAGTGTTCTTACACTTAATTGCCTTTCATTATATAGAAGTGCTTTCACAGGCCAAGGCAGGTGTCGTATCTGAATTTTTGGTTAAATGCAATATTCACCCTCTAGGTTTTCTACATCTACATAAAAACTGAAGGAAATTCAGCAGCAATATCATGTAAATACCTCTGTCACACAAAGCAAAAAAAATGCAGTATGTGCATTTATAAAGCATAGCAGATACTTCTATTCAACAACTCACTGTATCACCTTATACAGGAACCCACCATTGTTGATTCGTGATGCATCCACAGTTGATATTCAAATTAGCGCGTCACGAACAGCACAGCGTTTACGGAAGTGCGTTTACGCAGTACACATAAGCCGGCACACTGCTCATTGCCCTTATAGTATTATATGTGCAAAAGCCCGGTGCTTGGGAAAAAATGAAAACAGCAAAACAGCAAACATTCACAAACTAGCACTTTGCTTCAGATTATGATAAATATTTTTATGAAGATGAATAGGCTTATCTCGTCATGTGAGTGCAAGAAAGTACATCGTATCTGCAATAGCTGCCATTTGTCATAAATTTGGATTGCACACTGTCTAATCTCCCAATCTTGGGTCAGTGGTTCTTGAAATGGTTCTTTCACATTCTTGTGACAAAGAATAAAATAAAAAATAACTTAGGGCAGCAATCGCAGATATAAATTCTTGCACTCACATGGCGATCTGTTAAATTGAAAACATGTAGAATTTAATTCATACCTTTTCAGGAAGATTTTCGTTGTTGAAAGGTATTCAAACACACCACAGAGTTGTTCATCCGATGTGTCGGTGTATTTTTATCACGCTAAAGCCACTCTCGCGCAATAAAAATGCACGATGCATCGTTGTTGATTTGCAACGAACAACCCTGTGGCGATTTTGAATACCTAATTAAACATGCAATTTCACTTGAATCCCTTCCAATGCTAAACGGATGTATCTACACATGTTTGATATAATAGATACTGCCATAAGTTATGCAAGAACATTGATCGTCTGCTCATTTATGCAGGATCTCTCCAAGGGAAAAGGAAGTAGCTTGCAATTTATCTGCAATGCACATACTGTGTTGTGACTTTGATAGGCATACCTGGCTTTGCCTATCGTGTGGGTGGTCAACAGGGTATGGGTACATCTGACCAAACTGATCTGGAGAAAACAACAAAATACGTTTCTGGCCTCCAACTTGGGCAAAGAAATTCTCCTGCTCATCGTAATGTGCTGGTGTTATACTACCTGAAATGATACAACACATTTTCAATGTCTTTTCAAAATCAATTCCAATTGGATGGATAGTTTGCCACTGCTTTTCTATTTCAATTATCCATAATTTTGTTTTTCTTTAATTTTCATCTCTTGAAAATATTAAAATGCCTTCAACCAATGGTTAAAATAGAATTGGTCTGGTTACAATAAATTTATGTATGCTTAATTGACATTTTTAAAATTAAGTGATTAAAATGTAATTTTGTTAGATAAGCAGGATAGAAGGCATGCAGCTAGCACCTAGAAATTCAAAATGAGCAGTTGTGAGTTGGTTGAATTTATCCATTGTGAGATCAGCATCCAAGCCATGGCCTGCAGGCATTAGATTCATGTGTGTTTCCACGACAGGTTAACTTTTGAAAGGCACTCACTTTCGAAAGTGAACTCGCAGTTGAGTGACCGTTGAAATGCACTTGCAGGAAATCACTTTCGAAAGGAATGGACATCAACTGCGAGTTTTCAACCACAAGAATCTTATGGTTGACCTGCAGTTGATGACTTACCTTCGAAAGTGAGTACCCATGGAAACAATTCGCAGATGACAACTTACAGTTGAGCGCGACCTTGGTTATCAACATCCGGATTTCAATTGTTTAGGATATTGGATATCAAGGCAGATCTTCGTTTAGGTCAAATGACGTTCTCTCAAACAGCACCACTTCCACTTTCTGGAGCTTGTAAATTGTTAAACTTCAAAAGTGAGTTCCTTTTGAAGTTGAAAATCGTTGTGGAAACAATCACTTGCAGTTGAGAGAACTAGTATTCCTTTCGAAGTGAACCCGTCGTAGAAATATACCTAATATAAACTGGATTAATTAACCTTAAAAACAAGCCTAACAAACCTTAGCTATTCAGTAGTATATGTATATGGATGTGATTTACATTGATATAACTTCTCCGTGCACCATTTCATGGTCCTGCAACTTTAATTTGCTGTGATATCCCTGATAGAAATCGAGTAAAATTCTAGTAGCCTACAAATCGAGAACAATTCTAGTACAAGATTGGAATGTGCACATTTGGAACATCATTCGAGTACACTGTAAGTATGATTCTAATACAAATTTTGCTTACAGTATACTCGAATGATGTTCTAAATGTGCACATTCTAATCTTGTACTAGAATTGTACTAAATTTTCTCGAGGGATTTCATGAGAGTAGTTCCTACATTTTTACCTTACCTGGTGGCGCTATAAGAAGTAGGTTTGACGTAAGAGGTCCCCAGCCATGCCTTTTCTGCTGGTCCGTCACCCATGGCCAGTTGAATCTCACAAAATCATCTACAATTTTCTTTCCTACTGTATCGTTTAAAGCTTGCTGGAGATAAACACTGAAAACAAACAGGTATTTAGTTATAATGGAAAAAAGTTTATCCATATTGGTATATTTTACATAGACCAGTCAAACTTCCACTCACAGGACTTCAGACATGAGCATGACAGCAGAGAGGAATTAAAAGTCAAATAAACGATTTACACCATGAAGGACCATAACAAAAGATATATTGAACTTTCCAAAATTTAGGATGCCAAAAGTGAGTCACGTTTGCAAAATAGAAAGAAACACACAGGACTAAATGTTTTGAATATCATATTGTAATAGACAAAAAGTAACCAACCTGATTTATTCTACCAGTGATTATCAAGAGGCATATTAGTGCCAGATCAATTTGCATTAGTATGGCCCTGTGTCATATCAATTTGCATTAGCATCGCCCTGGTGCATACCAGTGCCATATCAATTTGCATTTAATAGTATGGCCCAGGTGAAGTTCAAACCCAGAACCTGGACCATGCTAATGCGAATTGATATGGCATTAGTATGGCCCAGGCAGAGTTCAAACCCAGAACATGGACCATACTAATGTGAATTGATATGGCATTAATATGGCCCAGGCGGGGTTCAAACCCAGAACCTGGACCATACTAAAGCGAATTGATATGGCATTTGTATGGCCCAGGTGGAGTTCAAACCCAGAACCTGGGCCATACTAATGCGAATTGATATGGCATTAGTATGGCCCAGGTGGAGTTCAAACCCAGAGCCTGGGCCATACTAATGTGAATTGATATGGCATTAGTATGGCCCAGGTGGAGTTCAAACCCAGAACCTGGACCATACTAATGCGAATTGATATGGCATTAGTATAGCCCAAGTGGAGTTCAAACCCAGGACTTGGGCCATACTAATGTGGATTAATATCCCATTTGTAGGGGCTACCATTCAAACCGTTCTAGTGAATCAATACATCGACTATACTTTGATTAACACTAAATAGGCGGGAAATATGAGGCTTTTCTTCATCCGCAAGTAAACATAATCCAACTTACACGCGCGTCGTAGATACTGATGCGTGATTCACATGTACAAAGCGCGCTGCATCTCCTGTAGTTGTGCTGTGTTGAGCTGCGGACATGCTCAGTCTGTATCAATTCATGATGTGGAGAAGCCCGCCTATTTGGTCTTGATCGAAGTATAAAACAAGAAGCATAAATTCATGCACCGGGGTACTTACTTTTCACCTTGTTTACACTTGGCTTTCTCTAATTTCTGCACAAATTCGTCAAACTTCATTTCTTCAAAGCGAACACTTGGTTTAAAACCTTTTGTTTTGCCAACTTTTCTTGTGTCATAATACATAAACTTTTTGCTCTTTGAGCACAGCACATTAAATGTCCCATTGCCGAGATTTTCTTTCAGATACTCCAAGTCCCATTTTAATGCTGGTTCTACTAACTTGGCATCAGTAATGATTACAGGTCTCTGAAATTAAAAGACAAATGCATGGCATAACTATAATAGTGAAGTTAACAACCACCTGTTCTGTTTCGATGCTGGATCAAATAGGTCTCTGAAAAGACAAATGCATGGCATCAATATTTTAGTAATTGAAGTTAACAACCTGTGTTCTGTTTTGATGCTGGATCAAATACTTTGCCTGAATTTATATATCTTTCAAAGGTTTTTGGTAATTTTAAGTTTCAATTTGTTTAATATATGTTTTTATTTTTTTTATATGTTGTGTCAAAATCAGAACAGTGGGCACTGGGCAAGAATGAGGTCATTTATAATGTGCAACAAATACACCACCACCACTGGTTTTAGTATTGTCCAGTAACACTTCATAATTGGTAATTGACCTGTTCAGCTATGACTCTCTACCCAAAATTATATCAGGATCAGTGGTTGATATCATGTTTGCAAGTTATGTTTTTTCTCCTTCACACTCTAACAGTTGACAGACACTATTTTGAGGTACCATCCTTCATAAAAGTACAGGTGTCTAAAACTGATGCATTTAGTAATTTATACGCTATTCAACAAAGTGGGAAAATTTGAATGCTGGACGACTTGCTACATCATGCTCCAGTACTTTGAATAGGTCCCTACTATCTATCAATCAATCAATCGATTTTATTTTTCCATAAATACAATGGGGGATGTGAACAAAAGGCCACAACCAGAGGTGATCACAACCCATTATTAAAGTTAGAACAAAATGCCTGGACCTTACTAGGGGAATTCAGTAGGCCTAGATAGGAAAAAAAATTACTTGACTGAAGTTTTATTTACTCACCAGTGTAATGCACTTATTAATTTTTGTAGGCCAATATTATTTAAAGATAATTTTAGTCTGGGACTTGATCAATGGACAGGCTTAATGCTTACCGTACTTCTCTGGACCCCGCCCCCAATGTTTCATTCTGGTATTTATATTTTGCATTGTGAAAGAAATAAATTATGCTATAATACAGGGTCAGAAATTCGAAGATAATCTGAGAATCCATTCTCGCAAAGATTCTCCAAAGCTTATGAGAATCAATCTTGATTCTCCTAGAGCGGGTAGGTGCAGCGGTAGTTCCCTCGCCTTGCACCAATGAGGTCCCGGGTTTGAGCCCCGCACCCGGCGCTTTATGTGCATTTGGTTTTCAGTCCATGCTCGCTTCCGCAGGTTTTTCTCCGAGTAAGTCTGAGCATGATCGGTTCATCACGGACGGACATTTGATAGATTTTCAAATTTTGAAGGCCTGTAACAAATTAGGAATAAGATGCAATAGATTCCCATGTGTTTTATAGTGTTGGGTAGGACAAAGTATGTTGAATGATAAACAATTTTGGTTGCCATGGTTACCCACAAACGCAAGTATCCACCAAATGTTCAATATCACGGACGGACAAGATAAAAATGGGGTTTTCAACATTTTGGTACATTTTTATTGTTTCTATCTAAACAATTTAACATTGATCAATTATTGTTCATGCAAATAACATTCAGACATGTTAGCTTCTATGTCAGGCATATTAAATTAAAAAACATTATCTTACTCCTGAGAGAATCGCAAACATTTTTCATCATGGACGGACATCACGGACGGACATCATGGACGGACACAATTAAAAGATGTGAGGAGAGCCTTTTAAAAAGTTCTGATCACTATTTGGGGGAACAAGTGCTAATATTTTGATGATTTGTACATTTCTGAATGTGAATAAAACAGTATTATAGGTTGCACCGGAGGGGGGGGGGGTACTCCCTTATGTCGATGGATAGTGGCTGCCACCCATTAGACTCCATTTTTATCAAGTAATAATGTGATACCCAATGACCCCATTTTTGAATCCCTTTACACCCAATATCACATTTTGCCCAGGTCTTGCACTTAGTGACCCCCTATATCCTGTCCTAGGCCTAATATCTCCCATACTAGCCTCATACTTGCCTTCCATGCAACCCCAAAAGGCCTAAACACTATCGGAAAAACAATCATCCTTATTTTAGTGCCTGGATTATAGGTGGAAGATGCGGAATTCGGTCCAAACTCAATATTAATCAATTTTCATACTCATATAACGACCTGAATATTTTAGTTGCCACACTGAATGACCCCCTTTTTTGACAAAAATCCTATACTTAATGCACCTTGTTTTACTTCTGAGGTTGGCACACCGGTCAATTTTGAATTTGAGTAGCTTTTGAGTGCACGCTCCCCTCTGGGTTTGCACAAGTCAATCCAGTTGAACTTCAATAAAGTTAATTAACCAACTTGATAGAAGTTGTAGCAACTTGATTTCTATGCTTATTTGATAATCAGAACTTCATATATACGATTGCTTTTATAACACAAAACTTGTCAAATTCAAAATTGCAAAATTTTTTAAAATGTTCTAACATACACTTTTTGTTTTCAAATTATAGAGCTAGTTCCAAATGTAGCTATGATCAATGATCATATATGGCTAATTCCACGATCTTGTATCACATACATGAATTTTTCAAGTTCAATTCTGACATAAAAGTAATACCTGAGTTGAAAGTAAACAAGTCAAGGTCTCAGGAACTACTTTTGTTTTTTCCATAAAGCAAATAGAACTTATTTTA
>JXSR01S018066.1:18860-43816 GCA_000969725.1 Ophiothrix spiculata
CGTAAGCTGCTAAGTTTGGTTGATGCATTGACAGCAGAATATCATCACAAGAATCGAAAGTGAGAATTGAGGAGGATATCTGTTACGATTGATGACTGAAATTCTAGACAGGTAGATTTAAATTAGACGAGGAATCAGGTAACCAACAGCCATGTGAATCACGCAATAATTGGACCAAGTTCTGTGTTAGCTTTTATCTATATATCACAATGACAAAGAATTGTGCAAGATTCAAACACTGTTCTGATTAGAGAAAATTGTGTGGACTTTGCGGTTTTGTTCCAAGAAGGGTTTTGTTCCCTTGGACAATTCTACAAATTGTACTTTATTTGCAGAGTTTTTCAGGATTTCAACATAATGATTAAAAATTTGTTAATTTAACTCAAAAGAAATATGCTGCTTCAAGATTCTTTCACACCGAGGCTGTCTTTCCGTTAATTTTTGAAAATCCTGAGGCAAATTTGTAACTTAAAGCAAATCTGACATATCAACTTGCATAAAACGACAGTACTATACTTGTCATTTATCTAGAAGATGTGATTGACAGGTAATCTAGGGTATACAATTTTCATCAATCATGTTTTTAAAATTTGATTTGTCAAGGCAAAATTGGCAAATTTACCAAAAAATATTATGCAAACACTGTACAAACTAAAAAAAAAAAGCATAACTCAAACAAAATGGCTGCCTTGGTTGCTATTTTGAGACCTGATAACTTGGATACAGACACAGACTTGTCAGAATTGATTTCATCCTCGCATTGCAAACAGGATATTAATCCCATTTCAATCTAAACATAAAAGTGGAACATGAATTGAGTGAATTGACTTATAGCGTTTTCTACGGTAAGGTAATTCAGTGAGCGAAGTGAACAAACAACATGGACATTTGTGACCCGCCATATCGAAAGGTACCTTACGGGTCCCAAAATCAAAACTAATATTTTGGTCTCATCTAAAAGTTGAGATTTTATACCTTAAAGTGACGTGACGCCTTGCTTGGTTGCAAAGTTACAACCAAATTGGTAAAATGCATCGGCCTGATTCGGAAAACAATAGTTCTGAGAAAATTGAGTTTAAAGATTTTGTACTGAGTAAAACGTGAATGGGGAGATAATTTTTATCTTGGTTTTTACACATATTTCTTATGTTTGTTGATGTTGGAAGACACTACAAAGGTAATGTTTCCAATGAAATTAGAAATTCAACCTTTTTTCAACCAAATTTTTGACTATGCTTAGATTCAATGGCCCGTATGAGATCCGTATCTCGTAATACACTATGCCGACCTTAAGGTACCTTTTGATATGGCGGGTCACATTTGTTCTCTCTATCTTTATTAAGTCTACCTTGATATATTTAGTGTGCTCCAATTTCTGTATACAACATGGTCTGACCTATCAAACCTTGTTATAAAGAACACCAGCGATTGCTCGATCCAATTTCAATTATACAGTAGCTATGGGGTGCTTTTATTCCTTTGGTGTGATGTTGCCTGAAACTTAATCGTCAACAGAATGCCTAAACATTATTGATGTTTCATCTATCCCATCATTAAGCATGGTAAAGATTAGACCGACCTAGAACCTATCTGATCTATTCTCCCAGTGATGTAGTTAACGCATACTATCCTCGCAAACTCCCAGATATCCGCTCACGGCTATATTAAATTGAACAAGAGTGAACAGCCCTGAACTGAGGGCTAGATAAAAGTTAACTCTGATATTTATGCATAAAATGGAGTCTTGTCATATTAAAGCAATACTATATATTATAGTGTTAGAATGAGTTGCCCCTGTCACCCTTGACTTTTGATTTGTTTTAGCTTTATTGGGTTTGTTTTTGGTAGATATTGATACCCTCCAAACAATTTGGCTTAATTATTCTTACTTTTTCTATTATGACCATTAGTTACATTAAATTCAGGATCCCAAAACAAAGTATTCTCACAAAAACAAGTCAAAAATTTTTTTGACAAAAAACACTTGAAAACGTGTTTAGATGGTCACGTTCCTTCATTTGAGGCCCGTTTTATCAAAATCATTTCTAATCAATATCTTAGTATATACAGTGGAAACCCGTTAGTACGAGATCGCCGGGGCCAACTCCGAAAGCTCTTATTAAGCGGAGCTCGCATTAAAAATATATCTGACCGTAACTATTATGATGATGAAATTAAAATTTCAGTGGCATATCGTAAGGTTTGAAGTAGCGGTAACGGGCTAATTTGACATTTCCTTTTGTGTCACCAAGTAAAACTGATTAACTTTGGACACCATTTGCAAGTTGAAGGAGCCGGATTTTGTTCAATGTAATAAGTTTTTTAGTGAAAATGGTTTAGATTTATCATAAATACCATTTTTTGTTTGCATGTCCGTGCAGTATTTGCTAAAAGCCAAGACGTTTGATCGCCGCTTTCGAAAGATCGCTAACCAAAGCAGGGAATGCGCAATATACTGACTAGTCAATCACGTACGACGCGGTGGAATTTATACGTCGACGTATGCTTTTTGTATCATCGTAACTCAAACAAAGCAGCTATCACGCTGTCGACTTTTCGCATTGCTATAATAGATAAACATTTAAAGCTGCCTTATAACTTTAGGAACTAGAAACACTTTCCTCGCACGTGGTTTTAAGGAAGATAGTACACACAAGCGAAGTGAAAAGAAGAGCCTGGGAAAGGAATATTGGACTGAGAGCAACCTTTAAAAATGACCTCGCATTATCCGTCGAAAAATTAATGATGAATGAAGCTAGGGACTGACGGTAAGTGCTCTTACTATGCGGAGCTCGTATTATTCACCTCGTACTAAACGAACAGATTTGTGTTGTAAACAATGGGGAAAAGTCGGGACTGAGAGTTGCCGCTCGTAATATACGGGTTGTCGTTTTAAGCGATCTCGTACTAACGGGTTTCCACTGTAGTAGTATTGCTTTAACCATAGAAAATGTCAGGACTTGCTATATGTTCGAAAATCAGTATTGCAAAAAAGAAATAGAAAACCCTACATCAGCATAAATGCTCTCACAATAATTTGACACTTTGATTTGCCCCAATTTTGTGTGTACACAATTACCCAGTTTCAGGTTACCGACATCCCGACAACATGCGAGTGCACATAGATACATTGAGTGAAAGCGACAAGCTAGTCAATGTAGCAATTCAAGGCATTCATGAGGCAAGCCAAGAGAAGTCATTGTGTGTATATCCCATCATGCATTGCTTCCTATGGGAAATTTTGTACAGGAAGTCACATATGTGAGTAGTTAGTGATGAAACATGCCCCAAATTGCAAGATGACAACAATTAACTTTGATTTATGGGCATTTCATCACTAACTACTTTCATGATTTCCTGTACAAAATTTCCAATAGGAAGCAATGCATGATGGGATACACACGATATCTTCTCTTGGGCAAGCCAGTCTGGTGAAGGGATGAATGCTAGGCATTAACATCACTCATTGACGGTTTGTGGAGGATAATGCAAGGAGCTTCCCGAATGAGATATGATGATGTGAAATTGTACAACTCTCTATGATTGCATGTGATATGTATCAAATAAAAAATATGGTCTTTCATTCATGTTGATAATTGCTCCTATAGTTACATCAATGACGATTTTTGATATATAACTTCATATGAAATCGGCATTATTTTGGATAAGAGAATGCAAACTAAATGTAGGCTTATAAATAATAATTATATTCAAATCACAAGCTGTAAAACTTGATTTTCCCAGTTCTTGATTTTTGCTTGATAGATTTTGTTGGATAAGAGTTTTGGTAGGGTTAATATTAGAGTCAAAGAAGACAATAAAATTTGTCAGTATTAATAGTAGAAATGACTTTAAAATACTCGCAAGTAATGATTTAGCAGACAGGCTTAGACTTCAGAGAGTTAAAACAGATCATTAACATGCTCATTATTTATTTATATTGGAAAAGCAGTGCCTTTACATTCATGGTACTCATATAAACAAACATTTGATTTTCTTATCAATCCTAATTGCGACATCAGACATTTATGATCCGGTTTATCTCGATGCAAGTGTTGATTCAATTAGGTGCTTGATAGAAATTACAGGATAACACATTGAAATGAAATCAAACATTGGCGTAGTGGAAATAATGCTGTAATTTTAAGCATAATTTTGGTTTTGATGTAATAAACAGGCTTGTCAAAATTTGCTTAATAATGTCATAGTACACCATTTTGATATCCAACATTGTTTTTGCAGTTCAAACTGAATTAATTTACCAATATTATAGAAAATGCTAGTAGCCGGCAATAGCCGGCAATGTCTATCTATTGTCCAGTTTGTACAAACCCACATGATAAATTTACAATTTGGATCAATTAGATTCTATGAGGACATAATTATAAGACTTTCACTCAAGCATTGTAAAAATTATTATCTGCATTAAATGTGGATCCCTATGGCTCGAGTTTCTCAGAAAAGTTAGATGAGCTGTTTGTCAACTATTCCTGTTATCAATTTAGCAAGATTCTAACAAGAATACTATCCATAGGGCATCTGAAAGTGATTAAAACTGACATGTCGAATTTATCCACAAACCCAGTCCTGAAAACCATGTTCAACTCATGTGGTTAGCCCCACTCTGTGATTCCTTACTGGTGTTCGCCTATTTTACTGTGGGGTTTATCTATTTAGATTCTAGCAAGAACACTATTGGGCAACTGCAAGTTATTAGAACAAACATGTAGATATCTTTTTAGCCCTTAAATTGAGTTTGAACCCATATTCAGCTGATGTGGTCCGTCCCTCTCCGAGTTTCCTCACTTGTGTTAAGCCCATTTTACTGTGGGATTTGTTTAGTAATGTGTCTATTGTACTTTTCATTTTTTCCATCTGTCTTATTTCTCCATTTTATTTTTCACTTGTGTACAGGTTTGTGGTTCGCTTCCTAGAGCTAGATGGCTTATCCGTATTACTGGATTTTCTGGAGAGGATGGACTACGAGACGACAGAAAGCGCCATCCATACCGCATGTATAGGTTGTATAAAAGCGCTTATGAACAATTCGGTAAGTGTCCTACAGAGAAGCACATCAACTATTTACCCACCATTATGAAGTGTAGACTCGGATCGATTTACTGTGGTATGTCTTAACAATATGAGGAATTTGAGCTTGCTTTTAACGCTACAAAAAAAGTAAATAAATGTTTGGAGGAACTTTAATTGAATAAAAAGTAGCTATTGTACTGCATTAGACCACATTTCAATGTCCTTGACAAGAACATAGAGTTTTCCTTTGTAAAAATCTGAACATTGACACTACAAATGCTCCTTCGAGAGTTAAAGCTTAAACAGTCCACTCAAATTTGAATGAAAAGCCTTAAAGTGCAGCTAAACTTGATGATGTTACTCATGACTGTATCAAAAGCACTTGGAATCTCTTTTTGTTGGAGCCAGACAGATAATACTTAGTTTTTAAGGCATCCTGCATAATTTATATGCGATGGGAGTTAATTCTGGTAAGAAAACCATCTGCTTTCCCGTTCTGTGTTATGTATAGGGTTGAAAGTGTAGTGCATTGACCTTCGCTGTGATTTTGTTCTTTTCAAAAAGAATTCTATATACCCTCAACACATTTGTATTTTAATACGAGGGGTATCAAAAAGTTTTAAACTTTACCCAGAAGGGATTGAGCTATATCAATGAAATTTTGTCAGAATAGTCACTCGTCTTTATGTACATTATGGTGCAGAAATTGTTTCATAAATAGATTTACTTTCTTTACAGGTGGTGATGGATGCCACCTACCTACCCGCTTAAAATATAAGCTGCATGGAGGAAATTGATACATGCGCATAATTAAGTTCCTGCGTTTGAAGGGTTACAGGGCCCAGGAAATCTGATTGAAACTACTAAAGTTTAGTTTTTTGATACCACTGTGACGGGCAGGGTTTCTTCTATCCATTGATACCAAAATTATGGAAATCGGTCCCTGAATGACGTCACAATGGCATGATAAAACATGACGACCTGAAAATGTTGATTTTCATTGAAATATAAAATCAGCTTTTTTCAATGCAGAGGATCCCTTAATAATGGTCTGTAGAAAGACATTTAAAAGTGGGAGAAATGTGTAAATTTGCACATTGCCTATGCAAAGATGCCTAAAGTATCTCATAATAAAATTTCGCTCCTGGCGCTATTTCTTCTGGGTAAAGTTTAAAACTTTTTGATACACCCTCGTATATATGTATCATAACAAGCACTCTCAAACTCAAATTTTAATCATTATTACTTTTGTCTTTGTTTTTCTACCATTACAGCAAGGAAGAGCGAATGTATTAGCTCACCCGAATGCCATCAACATAATTGCACAGAGTCTGAGCACAGAGAATATCAAAACCAAAATTGCTGTTCTTGAGATTCTTGGCGGTGTGTGCCTCGTCCCCGGAGGGCACAAGAAGGTTCTAGACAGTATGTGTCACTACCAACAATATTCATCTGAAAGGACAAGATTTCAGGTAAATAAAGAATGAAAATGGTTAAAAGCTGTAGGTATCAATATCTGGTTGAATAAGGTCATAAGGATCGGTAGTAGTTTTAGTTTGTATCCCTCCTGTTGACAAACCCGAAACCCCGAATTTTCCCGGACCAGACCGGACCGGACCGACCCGTATTTTTTTATAGCTATTTTCGGGTTCGGTACGGTCCGGGAAAAATATTACCGGGGTCGACAGGGTCGGGGAAATGTTACTCGGGGTCGGGGAAAGTTTACATTCGGTCTGGGAAACGCAAAAGTCGTTCGGGGTAAAAATAAAATGGGGCAACAATTGTGTGTATAATGTCATAACCCTTGTTTAACACAATTTATTGACTTGAAATTCGGGGTAGCTCGGGGTCGGGGAAAAATATCCATCTTGACCGGGAAATCATGAAAAACTGCCGGTCCGGGTCGGTCTGGTCTAGAAAAAATCCTTTCGGGTCGGGGTCGGTCGGGGCAAGCTAAATTTTTATCGGGTCGGGAAAAAAATTGTCGGGGAACGACGGGGTCGTGAGAAAAAACCTGCCCCGCAGGGCCTTAGTGTGAAGTTGAGAAGTAAAATTTTGTCAATATAAGAAGTGCTATTATTGTTGGATTTAATTTATAAACGCATTTCTGTGGCAAATACGCAGTTGTCTCTCATGTGAACATACAATTTCAAGGTGGTTTGGTTCACGTCTACACACAAGACTCTGAGTATGTGTTAACAAATTAAATCCAACAACTATAGATCAGTAGTATAACAATAGTTTGGCAATTTCATGATAACTGATATGAGTAAACTAGATCAGTTTTATGAAATTTGTAACACATTTATTCAAAAGTGGTATTTAATTGTATATTAAAAGAGCAAGCTTGAACTGCATGGTGTTAACTTATTTCTTTTCCCCTTGTTTCCTGATTCTAGATTTTTCTTAAAAAAAGAAAGATTTTACTTAAATTTGTAAAGGTTTTCCGTTATCTGCTCCATCGTCCATTTGATCAACCAATGTTTGATTTGGACACAAATTTATAATGACAACTC
Source organism: Ophiothrix spiculata (assembly GCA_000969725.1). Taxonomy (NCBI): domain Eukaryota; kingdom Metazoa; phylum Echinodermata; class Ophiuroidea; order Amphilepidida; family Ophiotrichidae; genus Ophiothrix; species Ophiothrix spiculata. The sequence goes on from JXSR01S018066.1 coordinate 26,408, forward strand.
CAAATGATGTTTTGTAATCCTGTAACACACACACATGATGTTTTTCTATGTCAGTCTTAAAAGTGCTCACTGAGTTCAAACCATCGACCTCGATCTTATAACAATAAACAAGTAAGGCCTACATTTTGTGCATTATTATGTACAATCATATGATATGTGCAGAACTGATATGACATACGGCCCGGGCATGAGGCCTAAAAAGGTTGTTTCATCAGTGTAACCAGACCGACCATATTTTCTGGACAGATGAAAAAACACCAAATTTAGTGAATTGGATACTTTTTTGAAAAATTAATGAACAGCACCCAAACTAGACTACAATTGGGTGCCTTTTTGTTGAAAAAAACCAGGCCTACCATACCAACCAAAAGAAGACATCGGGACCTTCCCATAATGCCTCGCTTCCAATGTGATTTTTGTGTATGGTTTTGATGAGAGGGTTTAGTGATGAAAGATATCTTGAATGCAAATTTGGGTTGAGGTCTGGTAATTGTGCTATGTTTCATCCCTTAAACTCTCTCATTAAAACATGTACAAAAAATCCCATTGGAAGCAAGGCATGATGAGAAGGTCCTGATATCTTCTTTTATACCTACCCTAAATATTTTCCTATGTTATGCCAATCAAGAAATTATTTTTTTGGGCCTAGAAATAGTACAATATCTTGCACAAAAAGAAAAAAGAAACATGTAGGTGAATCTTCAATTGTTCCATACAATTAGTCAAAAATGGACAAATATGACAACAGTGAGTCATTCAATTTAGACCTTTAGATTGGTAAACACAAACACTATCTATTTAATTGCATCATTAATCAAGGTCCCAGCATATGTATCTATAATAGAGGGGCCAACAAATGCATCTAAATCAGAGTATATGGATTGGATATACCAAACTACCTATACTTCCAAGTGTAATGGCATCATCAGCCATAGGGCTAAAATGGGGGGGGGGAACTCAGGTCCACTGGAGTCCTGCTAAAAAAGAAAAACAATGTCATTATTAAATCAACTTTGAGTGCACAGATAAGGTTGCACATAGAGAAAACCATGCAAATACTTTACGTGAAATGGCTGATTGGCATGCAAAACTTATTACAAAGATGAGTGCGCATTTTAACACTTAACTGCATAAGGGGAGGGGTTCCATGGTACCCAACATTTGTTTTTTTCGGTTCTCGCATTTTAACGCCGCAATATTTCGGGCTGTTATTTTATGTAATTGCCTAAATAGTAGTTGCACTTTTGGCGGAAAAAAAATTGAAATTGACCAAGTCGTTTTTGAGCTATGCTAATTAGCATTTAGGGGGATGCGAAAAAAATTGATTTGCCCATAAAACCACCCCGGAGTAACATTTTCCAAACTTTATTTCAGCAATGACAATGTATTCATGATCTCTTAATTTGAGCCAAATTTCATTGGAAAATTCCTTCGGGAAGTGGGTTTTTCAAATGTTGGCCAAAATCGAGATGTCGCGCGACGAAAATGGGTTTTTTGGCCGCCATTTTGAAACGGCACGTATATTTTTAATTTTTCCCCCTGAAATATGGTTGTGATAAGTGTACCTATATATGGTGTAAAGATTATTAAAAATTTCGGGCGGGAAAGTGGTTTTTATAAGGGGCGGGTACTATGGACCCCCCCCCCTTATGCACTAACGGAAGTGTGGGGTACCTTATGCAGTTAAGTGTTAAGTTTTTGAGCATTATGACAAGATGCAATACATTTATCAGAAAATTCCAAATGTCCAATTTGATCCCCATGCGAGAACAAAAATGGCACCGACTCTTGTATCTCCCCCGTATATCTCTTATTTTTTATTCAAATCAAATTCCTCAAATACAAGGATGGCTTTTAGTAAGAGAATGTTTGAAGTAAACATACATTCCAAAATTGTTGCAGGCTAATGAAGACATTGTCCTGTAACTTCAGTAATTTAAAGATAATTTTTAGAAGTATGTATATATGATACCGTAAGATTGTTATTTCTTATACCGGAGTATGAGATTGCCAAAAAACGAGCACCCAAACTGCCTTTTGATTTGCTATATGCGTAAAGATTTCTTGGATTTAACCAATCAGAATGGTTGTTAGATAGATGATTAGTAGTATTTAAAGAATAAGCTCAATATTATCAAATTGCCTCAAAGGAAGGTGACTACACTTTTTTGTTTTCCATTGATTTCATTCATTGTGTTTTTCTGTAATTAGCAGCGTGATAGCACCTGCTAGAAAGTCACAGGATCTCAGGGACAAATGCAACTTTTTTGTTTTTGCAAACAAACACGTTACTTCTGAGTAAAATGTCTGTGATGTTTTGCCCGTTCAATCACACCAATTGTGATTAAAACGTACACAATACAGGAAGTAGCAATAGTAGTATTTGAGAAGAGGGATTTCGTACACAGATACGTGTCTATGTCAGGGTTTATTTTTGGCCAATATCTTGTTTTGAAATAAATAGAGTATGTGGATCATGCAATAGTCTCAAAATGTGGCAAATAGGAAGTAACAATTTTGAAGTGGGATTTCGTACACATTTGTTGACATCAGAGTTGATTTCAGGAAAATGTCAGAGCAGGTGGACCCTCCTCCTCCACCCCACCCCCTCTCCGCCTGATATCAACAAAATAAGTGCTGTCACTTTTGTATTTCTATTTTTTCAGAATGATATATTGCTTCCTCTCAACATAAAAGCTATACATCGGCCACAAAGGCAAATTATTCCCATTAGTAGACCTTAATTGGACGTTTTATTTTTAGATTGGTTTATGACCATTTTACTCATCAGCATATTGATTATAGCAGCAGGTCATTTTATCTTCAAAAAATTGTAATGGTATTCAAAACAATTATAATAAATAATGAATTACATCCAAAAACTGTCTGGTTCTGAAATACTGTAGAAAAAAATACTTGTCAACTGCTTTCTTCCCAACAGGAAAAATACTTATGTCTTTAAATTATGTACACAAACAGATATAGACAATTTGACAATGTGTAAGAAGCAGATAAGACGGGTCCAAATTTAATGTAATTCACATTTTGTCAAAATTCTCATCAACAATTTGAAGTCTTGAAATGAACAAATTTTTTCGTATGGCAAACACATTTCACTTAATCTTGTAACAGTTTTTACTATGGCAAATCACATGTGAACATCGGCCTTTAATATCATGATTTACCTGAAATAACTATTCAAAATTTTGAATTGAATTTACTCTCAGTGTGCATAGACCTTTTCAAAATCCATTCGGAAATCTCCGGAACCATTGATCACATGGTCATTTTTTTCAACCAATCACGTACAAGCTCATTAGTATGCACGATTCTGTAAACAAAATTTTCCGAAAATTTTCTTGCATTTCAGTGCAATAAAAGTGAAAAATAAATAGAACCAGACCCATACATTATTAGATACACTAATTCTGAACAACTTTTGGCTGATGGCACCATATGCTCACCGACACAAGTAGTGAAATTTCCATTTGAAATGGGCTGATTAAGCTTAAGATTTCAAGTCACTTCAGGGCGATCCCACTAAAAGTGACTCTTCAGTGCTATAGCTAATTACAAGTTCAAATTCGTACGCAACCATTTAACGAGAACGAGAACTTCACATGCTGGTTATTGTGTTGAAGAGTCACTTTTTCTGTCGGCAATTGCCGGAGAGTGTTAAATCAGCTTCGGAAATTCTCGGAAAGTCTTGTTTTGAAAAGGTCTATTGCAAGGAGTGTGTTTTGCACGCCTTGTGCAGGCTCATTGCCTTGTCTTTCAGTTCTTGTAATAATACAATAGTCTCATATCTTCAGATTTACCATTTGAAGTTCAATTCAAAGAAGGACAGGGTATAATATCTAGCTTTTGCTGAACTACCAATTTATAAAAAGGAGAAAGAAAAGGTATCAAGGGAGGGGGGTATATTTGTCGCTAGATTTTGGTTCTGTGTGCAATGAGTATATTTATGTATATTCTCTTGAAATAACAATGTTCAAATCAAACCTGAGCTAGAATCTTATAATAACCATTGACTTATGTTTTTTATTTCCAGAGATTAGTCAATGATCTGGACAGAAGTACGGGCAGATATCGGGATGAAGTCAACCTCAAAACGGCTGTGATGTCTTTCATTAATGCAGTAATCAAGTATGGAGCAGGGGAGGTAAGCTTATCTGTGTAATTACAGGTAATGGGTTTGTCTCTATGTTACTGTAGAGTCTGTTGCTTTCCTTCTAGAAGCTTAATGGTGCATTCATAGACCAACGATTTCATCGCACGACGTCTGTCGATACGCAGTCTTCAAACGTGCTGCGCATATTGCGCTATAACTCTTGAAGACTGCGTATCGGTAGACGTCGTGCGATGAAATCGTTGTGAAATCGTTGGACTATGAACGCACCATTAGTCTTTACTTTACATACTGTATAAGTGGTTTATTTCGCGCTACATTAATTTTCGCGCTTTTCACGCTCAATTCTCCAAGCACGAAAATAAATGTAGCGCGAAAAGTGGTATTTATATACCGCCGCACGTTAAAAAATTCACAAGCGCGAAAATAAAAGCGCGCAAAATGATTCAAAATTACTCGAAATTAGGACTTGCGCGAAAATAACTGCGCGTGAAAATATTGGCGTTTACAGTATCAATATCACTTGCCATATATGTATGGAAGTGTGCCTAACACTAACAGGAGTGTTGGCATAATTGGTTCTTATTTCTTTTTAATAAAGTATTACTTCATTCATTTTGTAAACATGAAGCACATGCCATTAATTATTAAAACTAATGCTGTGTGCATGAATTAAAGTGGGTTGATGTAGAGGGAAGAGATTTCATGCAAGTAAGAGTTTTTAAAAATGACAAAGTTACCAATATCCAAGTTACCAATATCCAAGCCAGTAACCAGCAGCAATTAAACAAGGCTTTCAGCTTGATATATCTCAAGTGTAAAAGTTCAGTTCGGTAATAGAATGATTTGTTATCATGGAAAAGATAGGAATCTCCACAACTTGGAAAAAGGAAAGACACATGTAATAATAGTACATAGCTGACTAGGTAATGTTATCAAGCATCAAAGGAAGGAAAGCCTAATCTTGGACTGGTATGTGTTCAAAAGTGTATAGACTGGGGTGGGGTAGCCCTGTTTACAGTGTCTTGTCCAGCATCCACTATGAGTGTCCAACATCCCTTAGCCACAGCTGCTCGCCCAGGCAGCGCTGGGCTCGTTGCTGGGTCCGTGGGAGGGGTGATCAGGGGAACGATACTAGTTCTAGGGTTGGGACATTGACGTAGAAAGGAGGTATTGGTTGTGTGGCCCCAAGACCTCAACTCTATGGCTCCCGTTGCTTACAATGGCCTATTCAAATAAAAAAAGATAAATAAATACTGGGGATTTATAGTGTGCTATGCCTCCCAGATTTGTGATTCCACGTGACCTCTGCACACTTTATTGGTGCTTGCTGACCACTGTGGCCCAAGTAAGCTACATTCCACACCAAGCATCATTTCAGGTTCTGCAGCAACTTCTGGGGGTGCTGAACCATGATCAGTTTCAAAAGTTGAAACTTGAAATGTTTCAAACTCAATGTCAGATATTGTCACCAATATTTTACAAATATAGATGTATCATAGATCCAAGGAAGTGTAGAGATAGAGGTACATCCTGAACCTTGATAATTCCATTTGTATAATTTTATTGAAACTGCACCGCCACCACCCGTCACCTGTTGTGATTAAAGACCTACACTTTTGGCAATAGAATGTGTTTGGCCTTCACAAATGCAATTCAAACCTATTTATTGATTCCTAAAGCTTAATAATATTTCCTTTACTCGGTCCAAATTTAAAATCAGGAAGCAGAAATTATGAACCATAATTTGATTTTAACTAATTACCGAGTTTTGAATGATGTAATTAAGTCCAGTTCCCACCCACCTCAAACATGTGTCGTCATACTGACCACTTGCATAGCGTAAAAAGACTTGCTTGTTAAAAAAATTATGGCATTTTGTGATGACAAAGTTTTAGCAAGAAGCGATCCTAAAGATGACGTCTGGTCTATTTTTATGATTACTTTTCCATGTGGGTATTTGTGTTACACAAGAGATTTATTAAACTAGTATCAGGTATATGGTTATTAGAATGACTAAGCTTACAATATTTTAAAGGTAGTTCAAATACTTGTATGTAATTGTACATTTGTAAGCAAGTGCTTATACATTATCAAATGTTCACATTCATGTTTAGGATAGAGCACTCTTTTAAGTACATAACGCTTAACAAGATTAATAAATAGTCAAATACAAATACAATAATGACAAAATCGTTATTGTCTACAAAACAAAAATGGCCAAAAGATCCACTCCCAAAAAGCTAAAAACTCATTATTGTTTGCAACTTTTGTTGAAATAATTTTCTAAAACAGGTAGCATTTATTTAAGAAACTGATGTCGTTAAATAGATTCAAAAAGGTTAAAAAATGTCCTTTCCACAATGTATACTTTTCCCATACTTTATTAGTATTAAAGTTATGTCAAAAAAGGCATTTTGAAAGTCCCATCTCTGTTTTAAAGGGGCATTCGACAAAATTTCAAATTTTATTTAAGTATGATTTACACTTCATATGTTAGAAAATAACAGCCAATTACCAGATATCAGGAAAATTTTGATCACAACCTTCAGAAAAGTCGCAAAAATTTGAATTTTATTTTGTTTGTTGATCTTGGGTATGAGGCTATTCTGTAAATGTATTTATTGATGCTAGAAAGAGACCAAAATTTGTTTGTAAAACATTCCTTTCACGTCATAGAATGCAGATAAATCTAAGATATTTGGAGTTTGCATTAGATCACCTGAAAAGGCCAATGGTAAAAATTCAACTATAGAGGGCAGTATTTATTGTTGTCGACAACGATAATTAAAAATAAAAGTATATCTAAATATTTTGATATATAGGGTTTGAATTTGACAATGACACTTTGCATGCTGTCATTATTACTGCTAATACTTCAAATGATGCAACAATTTCAAAATGCTTGGGGGAAAAGTTTGGGGATGATGCTGAACTTGTCCAATGCCCCTATAAGGAGATGAGACACTCACATCTCCTAAGAATTTTTTTTAAACTTTGGTATAAACTTGACTGACAAGAAAAAGCTTTTTCTTACCAGATCTTTCTGTATTCCCATTTTTTATGCAGCTTGAGTTTGAGTCCCCATCTCTGTCATTACCCATAAGATTAGCTGAGTAATAGTTAAATGTCAATTTCCATGCGCTAATGGCCAAATGATTTCCATTTCCTTGCAGGAAAATTTAGAATTCCGGATCCACTTGAGATATGAATTCCTGATGCTGGGTATACAGCCGGTCATAGATAAGATGCGAACCTTAGAAAATGCAACTCTAGATAGGTAGGTTTCAAGTATTGATTGATTGATTGATTGATTGATTGATTGATTGATTGATTGATTGATTGATTGATTGATTGATTGATTGATCGATCGATCGATTGACAATATGCATGTTCTTTTTGTGTAAGACATTTGGATTTTAATTACAGACCAGATTTACTGTAAGACAGTCTATTTTACGTTTCTTCAAATAGGATCTATAGAACCAGGTACAAGGAAAAAAACCACTTTAATAGTTTTGTCACTTTAACAGAAAAAAACAAATTATCAAATCACACATTATGGTGAACCAGGTACCCAAAAAAACACCTTCAGGTATTTTAAATAGACATGGTTACTTACAGAAAAAGAAATGATTAAATCACAAACATTGGTTTACTTTGAAAAGTTGAAAGATATAATTAATCTTTAACAAATATCTTGATAGATAGCCTTGATCTTGATAATTGCATGGGTTTGCACGAATTGAATGTTATCTTTAAGCTTACATATTTAACATATTTCTCAACAATGTTATTGGCTTAACTTTTTGATTGCTATATAGATATGCCCAAGTAAAAAATACAAAACATATGTTAAAGAAATTGTAGTCAAATTAATCAGGTTGGTCTCGCACGAGCAGTCAAGATTTACATGACTTGCATGTTGCCATGGCAACAAGAGGACTGTTTAGTGTTGGAGCTGTCAAGATAAGGCCTATTCACATGAAATCCAATCAGGGGAGGATATAAATAACCCGAATCCGGTACCAAAATTAGGCACTCCCTGTAGACCAAGATTTATGATGTTAACAGTTCAACTTAAAGCAAATTCGGATATATTTTGAGAAATAATTGAAATGGTGGTAAAACTTTTGAGCAGTAATCAAATCATACTGTGGGTTATTGACTTCCAATGAATTAAATGTAGAGCATTTTGAAGCAAGCATGATTTTTTGAACAAAATTCAGCATGTATGGTTGAGAAAAAAGTGTACAAGAATTTTTTGTAAATATGATTAAATATTTTTAAGCTATTATTAAGATCAATTTATCCATGGCATTGTCACTAAAAACAGCTTCATGTTGCAAAAGGCTCTTGAAAAAGATGATAGCCAAATTTAGAAGGTGATTACATGTTTAAGAAAAACAGCAAGTACTAGGGCATCAGTGCAACTGATAGGGACATCTAGTGCAGATGCGGTCAGTAATTTTTCACCCCGCTCTTGATTTTTAAACCACAGAGTCGAGAAATCTATGATGCTCGATCATATCCTGGGCTAATATGACATATTTTGCTAAATAAATGAATGTATAGGCCTATAGGCTGTATTGAATTTACAAAAATATTCTTTGAATTAGCTTTTATGTACGTTACCATCAAGTTATCATATCCTTATATTTCATTTCAAATCGTAAAATGAGTAAATCACTCCTTTTTGTTAGCGAAGCTTGCTGATACCTAACACCCACATTGATACCACGTTTACGCACTTGTTGCCGTTGACAATGGTATCAAATGTTAACCAATAATAACTATCAGCAGAATTTGTAAGTATCTTCTAGACAAAATATTTATTTCACAAAAAACTGAGACAACATTAAGACTATCAAATGGTCAGCTTGGGATGATTACTGTATCAAAGTTTCTTATTTACTAATGTACTGTGATGGTGCCATTTCTGTTTTACAGACATTTAGATTTCTTTCAACTTGTACGTAATGAAGATGAAAGAGAGCTGGCCAAGAGATTTGACATGGTAAGTTTGGCATGCTTGTCTTGATTTTGAAAGATAACTTTCCAAAAATGTTTATTTTACATAGAATATTTATAAATTCAGAAGAACATGTATAATAAATTGATAGGAAGGTAAGCTTTAATTTAATCAATTTAACTAACCATCGGTTTATGACCCATCTGTTAACAAAATCTCTTCTAGAGAAGAATTTCCCGATCAATATTGATAAGTCGGTAATTCTAAAGTTTCTTGAATTTGAGAGATAAAATTTGGACCACAAAGTTACCTTGTAGATTTCCAGAAAATGTAAACATGTAGGCTATTGTTGTTTCAAATAATTCTCGGACACGGAAATTTAGAGCCGTGCGTTACACAATTGCGTGTGTATATTACACAAGTACACAATGCTTTTCAGGCATGCGCGATGTCACAGGATGGATTACTGATTGGAAATGGTGTTACGTACTTCCCGGTGTCCCATTCTTATCACAACTTGTGGATACGCGGTGACTGCGTTCAGAAATCATGTTCGTGTCCGAAATTCATTTGAATCAATAATAGTTTTGCATCAAAACCAACTAAGAAAATGGGTTCTGTAAAATGTTACATATTTCAACATCAAATGTTAAAGTGTCCATCCAATATTAATGTGCGTGGCACAGTGGTAAGAGCATTGCACTTGTTTCATTGAAATTCACCTGGTTCAAACTTGATCAGACCAAATCAGTGTTGAGTCCTTGAGCAAGTTTCTTTATTTACCTTTTCTAATCATGTAAGTGACACTAGGAATATATTATGCTAAAGTCTCTGCCAAAATTCCTCTCACAAAATCAGTCACGTGATCACCAATTGCAGGGTAACGATCGTGTTTGTAAACAATTGGCCCTGTACTCTTGGATGTTTATTTACATCATCTGAAGAATTGTGATGCTGACTTTAAAGAAAATCAATCAACCTCCCCAACATGCACATCTTAATGAGTCTTTTCTAAGAATACTTAGGAAATGGAGACTGGCACTGCAACTGTTAGTACCTTTAGTCAATTTACCATCACATCCAAATTATAAAGTTGTAGCAATTAGTTTAAGTTGTCTAAGTTGTGCATCAGCACCTCTATTTCTTCACATAAATACTGTTTTATGTTTACATCTTTGTGAAAAATCTGTATGTGCGCAGTGTTGATGCCATTGTTCAATGTATTTTAAGGACCTCATATAGTAATATATTGAATACAATTATTTTGTTGAGATCAAAAGTGGCTTTATACCAAATCTGAAGTTGCTTCCAAACACCCGGGGGGGCCACTCAAGTATTATGCTGAAGGCATAGCGTGACCAAGAAAAAGGTGAATTAGGGTTGTTTTTGAGGACAAAAGGGTGTATCAGGTGACACCTTTTAGGGTATCAAAAACAGCCATTTTAGCTCATTTTCAAGAAATAGGGTACTTTTTTCAAACCCTAGTGTTAAAACGGTAACGGTAAATTCCCGATTTAGGGTGTGAATGGGTGAAAAAGGGTATATTTTGGCTTCAGAAACAATCACCCTTTAGGGGATGTTTTGGAAAACTGTGGTCACGCTATGCCTGCAACATTATACTTGAATTTTCTTTAAGAATAATATCTAGTATTTATATTTGCTATTCACTGTAGTATTAGGGCCTCACACTATTATTATGCTGTGGCTAGGAAATTGATACAACCATTTCACCTCAACTTGATCACAATCTTACGATGCCGACCTATCGGAACTTGGATCGTGATATTCCCGTAACAAGATTACTTACAGATTATGTAGTTGTACAGCATATCTTTACCTAGAATGTTTCAATGGGGATTACTTTAAAACATGACATACATTTTTTATATACTAACATGGAACTAAGTCATTACTGTAAGAACATTGTCATTAAGATATATTATACCCAATAATCTATAAAATGTCCAAAAATAACTCAAAATGATTTGAAGTTTCCTGACATGTAATTCATGTATTTTTTTGCCGTCAGGTCCATGTTGATGTGCGAAGTGCCAACAGTATGTTTGATGTGATCAAGAAGAAGATCGCTCACACACAAGCATATCCAAACTTCCTCTCCTTACTCCAACATTTCCTTCTATTACCAAGTAAGTCATGGGATTAATTTAGTGCATTTTGATGTTGTAATTCTATATCAGTCTGAAAAGTTTTTTATGATGTTCAGAAAAAGAAAAAAGTTTATTCATAATCTACTGTGTTGTTGAAGACATACAAACTATAGCTATGTGGGAGCCAAATAGTTGAACAGAAGTAGTCCACTGTGGCACAAACACAAAAACTACTTTGTATCATAGAAACTTTATTCTCTATTCAACTCCATGTTACAAAATATGCTAAGAATGCCACCCTAATCTCCATTTGTATGCCCACATTACCATAGTTCATTGATTTGATTAAACTTTTATCATTTACTGTAATCTTTGCCAGCTAAATTTATCAACATGACTCATCGATGAAGCTAAAAATATGTAATAAATTATGACAAACGGTTGTCATATTTCCATGCTGATTTCCTTAATAATGGTGTCATTTGAGATCAATTTCTGGTCTCATTTTTTGGCAAATTTCAACCTGTATTGGTTCTGATTTAGCACATAATGGATCGTAATGTGAAATTTCCGTCCGCAATATTAAAGTAAGCTATGCATGAGTCAGGTTTGGCCTTTCCTTGAAGGAGACTTGATAGGCTGTTAGGTGGTTTGAATCATACAGGTCTGAAAATGCTGTCCGGCTGGACCATGTCCCTGGAAGAAAATTGACCAGGAAATACTACCAATTAGGCAGTATATCTTACAGATTTCCCTTTCTTTTTAAACTTAAAGAATAAAGAAACTTGTAAATACCTTAATTGTCACTGGAATGTGGAAGTGGCTGTTTCAATACTACTCAATTCTAGAGGGCGCTGTGCTTTTTTCTTTAGTCTCAAAACATTTAATTATTGAATACAAGGTTTCACTTTAAGAAAGTTTTAAAACTTATCAACAATATTTACATTTTAAAATAAATATATTGATGACTTTTATCATCGTCCCCCGTATTTCTCTATTGTGAGTGATACTGGACTCTGTTTGTAAAAATGTTCAGCTATCACAGAAAGATTGTATGAAGTGTTGGTGATATATTCTTTTAGCCACTCACCTAAGAATGCTGTTTCTCACCAAAAAACTTTAAAAAAATGTTACAACTTGTGCTTGGAATGCAGCAAGTAATATGCCAAATTCTACTTAAATTTTACTTTTGTGTAAGCGATGTTTACCAGTTTTAAACTCTATCTTAATATTTACTTCAAATGCACATAAGATCAATTATTCACAATTGTTTTTCTGGCACTTTCAGATAAAGGCAGTAGTATATACCACTGGTCCTTAGTAGACAGATTAGTTCAACAAATTGTGTTACAGTATGAAGACGGTAATGATCCCGACGTGTCGCCGTTTGATATCAACTTCAAAGATGTCATTGAGAAAGTTATCAACCAAGATATTATTAGGCAACGGAAAGCTGAAGAAAAGGAAAAGGGTAGGTGTTGTGTTGTCTTGTGAGAGAGTTGGGAAGTTGATCCATTGCAGGGATGGTTTTTAATTTTGTCTGTTACATGTGACCTTTTTTGTGCACTCATTAAAATTTGTAGATATATGTACACATTATTGACAAATGCACTGTAGATTGATGTAAGTGCAATAAAGTCATATCTGCAATGACTGTCATAGGTTGAATGTAAATGTGGTTTCAGACTAGCTGTCGTTGCGGCACACAACGTTGCGGCATACGACCAAACATCTGCAATTTATAGTTGTCGTACTGTAGCACGACACATTTGCATATTGCCGCAATGGTCTGTCGCAAGAAAAGTTGAATTTATTCCAACTCAAAATATCGTGTTGTTGCAACCACCACAACAGGGTAATCAATATATCGGCTTGTCGTGCGGCAAGCAGATGCGACACAGTCGAGTTTGCGCACTTTGAAATTTTGCCTGTCGTACGACAGCACGACAGGCTAGTCTGAAACCAGCTTAATACCTTTCACTTGAATGAAAAACAATTCTCCAGTGTGTCAGTGGCCCTGGTAATGGTCCTTCACGTGACACAGTGACCTGAAGAACCATTTTAAGAGTCACTGACACAAGATTGGACATAATAGACTCACCAGGTATACACTGTATGCAGCGCCTCAAGAAGGAGAATTCGCACAGGGGACCAACGGCTTTACGTGACTTCCGAACCACAAATCAATTAGAGTAAATTTCTTGCCCAAAGAAACAAGGAGACATGGTCGGACCGGCAGTGCCACCACCTGGACTCGGACCCACAACATCTGTATTACGAGTTTCGTGCTCTAACCCCTCGGCCACGCTCGATCCCCACTATATTTGGTAATAAATTTTATGAAAAATGGCAGCTATTTCCCTTTTTTTTTTATCCATGTAACAAGGTGTGCTTTAGTAGTGCATTGTATTCCCTAACCCTAACATCATATATTCTTGAAAAAGTATAATTATGTTTGGCAATTTTTTTGCCATAAAACTTAAACCATTAATAAACTTGTTTAGCATTCTCTGCATTTTGCCACTTGCCATAGGTCCATATTCATAACTATCAATGTTGCCTCCTTTGTGTATCAAAAATATAAGCTCTGCTAATTCAAAATGGATGTTTTGATTTGGGTTAATTGGTCAACATGTTTGTCAATATAGCAAGGGGCTCACCAAGCCACAATTCAAGGTTATAAGATGTTACATCTGTTCGCCAACTGTTTTTTAAGAAGCGTGACACCATTTGATGCAATCCTGTTTACAAAGAATTGAATAACCTTGCTATTACTTTTAATTGTGAGGTATAATCATTAAGTGGATTACCACTGGAAAGAACTAGTTGAACCCTGGTCATTTTGAGTCAGGACTTTATTCAGATGGCGGTGCTGTAAAGCATGAACATTTCATTTAGCATTTTAGTTTTGATTATTTCACCAGTACCACAATTTGCTAAATTAAGGTGTTTGGTCCATGACAAATCCGCCCGAAGATTTCTAGTAAAAATTGGTATGAATGATATTTTATCGATGTAGAACCGATTTTTAAAGTAAAAATTAGGGGTCACCGGACTCGTTTTTGCATGAGAGTCGGTTTAAAAACAGCATTTTTGGAGGGTTTTTTTTGGAAATTAGTACAGGGGTCTATAAGAAATGTGGCAAAAGTGAAATTATTTAGTGTTGATTCAAAAAATCTGCCCGAGCATTTTTGTTAATTTTTTCACAAAAGTTGCGCACAAGTATGTTCTTTCAAATAAAAAATAAAAATTGGGGGTCACCGATTTAGTTTTCAAGAAAAATATTAAAATATGGCCATTTTTAGCTACAAAACACTACTCAGAGTATATGCTCATGCGTATTGCGGCACTTACCTACTCGGAAACTAGCGCGTACTGGTGTATACGTGTATATGGCGCGTGGACCAGACACCTTAAAATGCTGCTTCAATGAAAATTGAATGCTAACTTAGTTTGGAATAGCAAGATGATTTGAAAATTAAAGTGCACCGAAATACCGAGGTTTTGACACTTCTCTAAATTTTAGTTCTGTGAAATTAAAGTGTGTTTCAGTATTTGGATATCCTCTCTGTTGACATCAATTGTCATATCAAGTCAGCATTCTTACAGCTGCAAGGGAGGGTCTGAGTGTCTTGTTTGTGGCTTGGCATGTGCGTTCATTTTTTTGAATTCCTTCCAAACGTAATACTCCTTAATTAAAACCATAAGGTCCATATGCACAAAAGAGTTAGACCGGGTCTAAAGTTAGACCTGGTCTAAGTGAAATTTTGTCCCATCAGGAAAAACGTTTTCGTCTGCATTTTCATGAGTTATTTTCTACTATTTTTGAAAATTGCATTTGAATCTTTAAAATCAGCTACTTACTAAAGGAAGAAAATGTGAGTAAAGGTCCCTTTCTGATGAAAGTAGATTTCACTTAGACCAGGTCTAACTTTAGACCCGGTCTTAATGTTTTGTGCATACGGACCTTAGTGCCAGCATATACTTTTTCTCAATCAAAATGACATAGATATTTGTTAATGAATAATTTTAACCTAATTTGAGGTCAGTAACCGCAAGAAAATTAGTTATTAATTGAACTCATGTATATTGTGCAATATTTCAGGAAGTTAATGTTTGTCGGAAGGGCAGCGGATAGGTTAAATTGATATATCAAAGGATCACACCGCCTCTTGGTGCCCAATGGTTTATCAGGTCGCAGATTCAGTGTACAAACAGGAGACTAGAAAGTGTTGGACGGAATGCGGTCTCAAAGATGACTTCAGGTTTATTTTGGCACAATTTACGAAAAAAGTCCTAAATAGCAATTGAAAGTTATATTTCAAAAGAAAACCGCTTGAGGAGCCCAGTTATCTATTAGATCACAGATTAAGTGTAGAAACAGGAGACAGAAAGTGTTGGTCGGAATGATGATCAAAGATCATTTCAGATTTATTTTGGCATAATTTTCATAAGGAAATCCCAGCAGTAATTAAAAGTGGGACTTTATTACGTAACACATAGACCTTAGATATCTTTGATGTCTGCAGATAAACTTGGCGAAAAATCAACAAGGTCCACATATTTATGATGTATTTCATTTATTTTTAACAGAGTGCGAGGAAATGAAGAAGGAATTGGAAAGGAAGGAAAGGGAATTAGATAATAAAAATCAAGAAAAGGTACGTGTATTTAAGATTTTGTGTCAACACGTGGGCATTCATTATCACTTGTAAGGATTATATGAACGGATCACATGTGTTCCTGTGCAATTCAAATCGTGTGTATGATCATTGTGAGTATGGCATGCTATATGGTTCATTATTTCATACACTCCATGTCTTCTTGTGGAATGATTATGCTGTCACATTTTCTTGGATGTTTTTTTGTAAGATTTCTATCAACATATTTTTTGTATACTTTGTCGGAATGTAATGTCATTTTAAGTTTATGGTACACACTATCCATTTTTACACATTGCTACACCTCAATGTCATAACTAGCTAGGGCTATCAACTTACTTTGACGTAAATTGGTAGACAAATAGCAAACATTTTCAAAACCATGCTACAATGCAGATCTTTTGCAGGCACGACACAATTTGACATGAAATTTGTGCTAATTATCCACCACTTTATATTTACTTCAAGCGGATGGCCCCAATAATGGCGGACTTCTGGGGAGCTGAGTGTGTGAAAATGGATTAGCCTTAGACCACTCTCACATGCCCCATAATGCACACTGAAAGTTCCGGATTTCTACCTTGTGCGCAGGTGACGGTATTTGCACAACATAGTGATATGATCGATCACACAAAAGTAGCTGTATTTGTGGTACTTTCAGCGAGCATTATGGGACATGCGAAAGCGGTCTTTCAAATTTTTTTTTTCCATTTCATTTTGCTGCTGGCCAAAGCTCTTAATGTTTACATGTCAAAATGATCAAATTATTTTAGTAGTCAATGCAAGTTTTATGCTTTTATGTAAAGTTTTGTTCTGTGAAAAAAAAATGATGGATGGTAAATTGTGCGACTGTAACTAAATGTGGCTCAATGGTAAGAGTTTTTGCGAATGGCTGTAACAATTTTGGATTTTTATAGGGCATTCAAGAGTAAGGTTGGTGACTTCATAAATTTTTCGGTTGAATTGAGTATATGTGTACCGCCGCAGCAAAAGGGTCCAGTTGTCGGCTAGTACATGTTGCTCCTTATAACATATTTAATGTATGGTATTTGTATACATCAGATATGCTACAATGAGCAACATGTAGGCAGTCGACAACTGGACCCTTTTGCCGCGGTGGTACACATATAGGTTCCGATCATGTTTTTTTAGTTATTATTATAAATATAATCCAAAATTTCACCTCCAATTTTTTTTACAGTTTTTATATAGCTATAGTTTTTTTTTTATATCTATGGCATAAAATGTAAATTAATTGGTTTATGTATCTTCTATTCATGATGTATTTACATAACAGCCTCATCCCCAGAATTGCATACATTCTTTTGCTTATAAAGAGAAATCAAAAACAACCAAAAGGGTCACATCTCACAAAATGCATTTTACAAGCTAAGGTTAATTAGTTCAAAGCAAATTATACACATGTTGAAATAGGAGCCTACCCCTTTAAGGTAGCTCTAACGGCTACGGTGTCCTGCACAGAATTTGTTCAAAATTTCACAGAATGTGGAGAATAATGAAAAAAACTTATATTCCAAA
>JXSR01S018068.1:10288-21511 GCA_000969725.1 Ophiothrix spiculata
CTCCAAATTCATCATATATTATGTGTTACGTAATTATGATAATTTAATAATTTTTGAAAGATTTTGAATTTTTGAACTACCCACCCCACCCCACCCCACCCACACCCACCCCATTTATGAAATTATTATAATTGCTAAGTTAATGTGTATTGTCTCCAAAATATTTTCTTTTTAATACTCTCTACATGAGATAAGTAATAAGCCAACATGTGTAAGCCATCTCTCTGCCTGGCCAAAAGCACTTTATACATGTATTCAGGCATTGGATAAAATCTCTTTTACAGAAGCAACTTTATCACTTCAATAGTGATATTAACAGTGTCTGTAGCAGTGAAATTTTTAGGCATCGCGACTGTTTAGAATGTCCGATATTAATGAAAATGAACATGTCGGAACGAAGTTACTTTTTACTTTGAAACATCATGGACAAATAACATCGACTTTTACTCATAATTTTGGGTCAGAAAAGTTAAAAAAAACATATATAAATGTTACATTATGATCTTGAAAAAATCAAAATATTTTCATGCCTGTTATTGTATTTTTTTCTATAGCTTTTTTTCTTCTATTTTTTCAGTATGGAAATGCGGGACGTCTCGCATTTTGGGCTTTCAAAAGTGTGAAATGGGGGACTGTCCCGCGAAATGCGGGACGGTTGGCAAGCCTGAAATTATACTTCAGGTAAAATTTCAATTTTCAAGGACTTTCAAGGACTCTGTGCAAATTTCCAGGACTTTCAAGGCCTTGAAAAGGTGTTTTCAAATTCAAGGATTTTCAAGGACTCTCAAGGACCGTACGAACCCTGTATATAAATCTGAGAGGGATCGGGAAGTCTTAATAAATGGACTCCATAATTTTCAAGTACAAATATAAAGAAATACAATAAATTCCTGAGGGATTATGTTTAAAGGGAGTTTAATGGTTCCCGTTATTTTCAAATGAACAATTTGGAGAGGACATAAAAATTGGTTGGGATACTGAATGTTAGGCATGCTAGGGATGGTGGATGTAGGACGCACAGTGTCCTGTATAGTGATGCTTGGAAGGGTGAAAACACACAGCTACTGAGATTCTAGGATGATAAGGATGTTTGGTAGGTTAGTATAGATAGAGTGGTTGAGATGGTGAGGGTGTAAGGAATAATATTTGGGATAGATAAGATTTAGGGACGGTATGAATGCTAGGGATGGCAAGGGTGTAAGGAACATTTGGGATAGATAAGATTTAGTGATTGTATGAATTCTAGGGATGGCAATGGTGTAAGGAATATTTTGGATAGATAAGATTTTGAGACGGTATGAATGCTAGGGATGGCAAGGGTGTAAGGAACATTTGGGATAGATAAGATTTAGTGATTGTATGAATGCTAGGGATGGCAAGGGTGCAAGGAATATTTGAGATAGACAGGATTTAGGAACGGTATGAATGCTAGGGTTGGCAAGGGTGTAAGGAACATTTGGGATATATAAGATTTAGTGATGGTATGAATGCTAGGGATGGCAAGGGTGTAAGGAATATTTGGGATAGATAGACGGTATGAATGCTAGGGATGGCAAGGGTGTAAGGAATATTTGGGATATATAGGATTTAGTGATGGTATGAATGCTAGTGATGGCAAGGGTGCAAGGAATATTTGAGATAGACAGGATTTAGGGACGGTATGAATAATAGGGATGGCAAGGGTGTAAGGAACATTTGGGATAGATAGGATTTAGTGATGGTATGAATGCTAGGGATGGCAAGGATGTAAGGAACATTTGGGATATATAAGATTTATGGATGGTATGAATGCTAGGGATGGCAAGGGTGTAAGGAACATTTGGGATAGATAAAATTTAGGGATGGTATGATATGAATGCTAGGGATGGCAAGGATGTAAGGAATATTTGGGATAGATAGGATTTATTGATGGTATGAATGCTAGGGATGGCAAGGGTGTAAGGAATATTTGGGATAGACAAGATTTAGTGATGGTATGAATGCTAGGGATGGCAAGGGTCATTGGGATGTAAGGAATATTTGGGATAGATAGGATTTAGTGATGGTATGAATGCTAGGGATGGCAAGGATGTAAAGAACATTTGGGATATATAAGATTTAGGGATGGTATGAATGCTAGGGATGGCAAGGGTGTAAGGAACATTTGGGATAGATAAGATTTAGTGATGGTATGAATGCCAGGGATGGCAAGGGTGTAAGGAATATTTGGGATAGATATGATTTATTGATGGTATGAATGCTAGGGATGGCAAGGGTCATTGGGGTGTAAGGAACACCCCAATAAATACCCATAAATCAAAGTCAATTGTTGTAATCTTGCATTTCGGACATGTTTCATCACTAACTACTCGCATGACTTCCTGTACAAAATGTCCCATAGGAAGCAATGCATGATGGGATACACACGATATCTTCTCTTGGCTTCAAATTTGGCACAAATATGCTTGAATGTGTACCTACTTCCACCTACTTCAAAAATGTGTGATGGTTCGATTTGGTTGCTGGATGTCATATGCAAATTTTCTTATTACAAGATAAACTATTTTGCATGTAGAGGATACCTCAACCCCCTAAGTCTGTGCAATGAGGTTAAGATCATATATCTTTTGAAGAGCTTTAATTTGACACCTCAATGAGCTTCATAGGATGTTCGGTTCAGGCTCCACATTTTTTCTTAGATTTGACCTTGACGGCTAATTAATTGTACAAATTAGCTCATCAATATGCATAAATTTTTGCACATGTAATTTTTTTCATATATCTCTTATATGGGCAAACTATGAAGTTTGTGTGATGCTTTTGAAAAAAAGTTAGCCAAATCCCAGGTGTAATACTTTAAATCTCACTTTCCATGCACATTTGGATCCTTTTAACCATTTCCATGCAACTTTCTACCACTTTAATAAAAAAAACCTTCAGATTTTTGAAATCCAGATTTTTTAAAAATCAGGAAAAATGGTCCAAAATGACAAAAAATTAGGAACTCCTAATAAATTAGCAAAATTGGCAACAAGAACTGATGTGCTATGAGTGTCTGAATAAAGGAAAAACATGGTAGTCCAAGACTTTACAGTTCCTGGTTGTCCGTCAGAAATTTTGGTTGTCCATAATTCAAAACAACTTTTGTTAAAACACAGCACATTACCATAGAGTAAAAACTTTGTATAAACACATTTAATTCCCAACCACTTATATATTTCATTTGGTTCTTTGGCGTGTCAAAAGGACAACAATGATAATGATTTTGAGCCCTTAATTTAGGCAAACAACCTGTACTTTGCATTTTTGTTAAACATGCATGCATACTTTAAATGTGAGTGGCCCAGTGCCGATTCCAGCATCTCAATTCGAGGGGGGGGGGGGGGGGGGGGCAAACAAGGGGCAAGACAAAAGTTTCTGGACAAATTTGCTTATTTTGGTTAAAAAATCAATTGGGGCTAAAATAATTGTATTCAATAGTGGAATATGTTCGTTCGAAGCACACAATTTGTGCATTTTATGTCAAAATTATCAATAAAAGGGGGTAATTGAGAGAAATTTGCACCAAAAACCTTGCAAATGCACCCCATGGTAACACCACTGGAGTGGGCCTCCAAATGTACAATCTGTTAAAAAAATTATATTTTAAAGCTATTCATTAATACACCCTGTGTACTGGCATACTGAAGCATTTTGCCAATTTTATCATTTTGTTCATTAACACAAAACAAATTAAAACATGACACTTTTGCAACTAAATCTATTTTTGTACATTGTTTTATTTCAGATTTTATTCAAGTCATTTCAGTACTTGTCATACATATCATGTATTTCTTTGGCAAAATATTTTGAAATCAACAATACAGAATCAAACACCTTTAAATATTCATTGAATAGTAGTATTACATTCATATTGTAAAAATCAAACAGGAATCACTATTATCCTAA
Organism: Ophiothrix spiculata; assembly: GCA_000969725.1. Taxonomy (NCBI): domain Eukaryota; kingdom Metazoa; phylum Echinodermata; class Ophiuroidea; order Amphilepidida; family Ophiotrichidae; genus Ophiothrix; species Ophiothrix spiculata. The sequence continues at coordinate 14,216 of JXSR01S018068.1, forward strand.
CCAACATTATGATGGCAACCTACAAATTTGTCATTGTGAAACAATCTCCAAATCTGGGACACTTAACAGGAATCTCTTTAAAACAAAAGATTAATTATCACATTTCTCTTTGACAGATTTTTACAATATAAAAATTCGCATCTTATACAAAAGTAGTACATAAGTAAATATAAAAGCAATAATAGCGCACAATGATAAACAGTGATTACGATAAAAAGTATTTTGATGACCAAACTTCTTGTTTTCAAATTAAATGTAAAATCGTCAGATCTATAAAATGATGTTTTCAACAGATGAAGAATATCTTTTGTACAACTTAATCATGAACGAAATCTATGAACAAATATATACTTCTTTTTAAAAAAAAAAAACCTTAGCACACATTGAATTAAATTGTACAGAGATTGTTCAATAAAAATCTGTGTAAAGTATGAAATATTAACAATAAAACATTGAATAAGCACCATGATTCTATTATATAGTCCACTGAAGACTGGTGTTAGATTAAAATCAACAATGTGATTTTTGTCAACAATTTTTTGATAAAAATCGGAAGTATGCAGGGATTTGTTTTATAAAGTACAGTTTCTTCCTGGTCATCCATAACAAATTTACATAATAATTAGCATTTTGTATTTATATTATGGCAAAAGCTAATGCATTCTATGTAAAAGCTAACATGATCTTGTATATTTCAAAGTTCTTGAAAGTAACAATCCTTACAAAATAGCTGCAGAAAATAACATTTTAAAACTTATATTTGTTATTTTTCTACCATAATACAATGCAGACAGAGTTTTAAAAATAATTTCTAGAAACTTATAGGTCCTTGGCAGGAAAAAGTTCTTGCAAAGTGAATCAACAAACGAAATGTGTTTCTATAATATGATAGTTGCTGAAAATGATTCTAGAATACAGTAGTACCTGAGAGTGATTCTAGGATATAAATGTACAAAAAAGGCATTTCATGAAATCCTAAACAATGGGTGTGACTCAACACTTGCCAGCAAGTTGAGCAAGCTGTCTCTTGACAACACCCGATCTGGTTATTACGGTCACATCCCTATCTAGATTGATATTCTGGTCTTGTTGATTAACGCTGTTGGTTCCACTTGCTATAACAAACACTCTCTCTCCTAAAATGAAAGATAATGTGAAATTAATTCAAACATTTAGATATGCTGAAATTTCAATGTCAAAAAATTTGGTTCCTCCATGACCTGAAGTGTGAACCAAAGCAAACACCTAAAAAGAGTAATTTGCTGCCACCTTGCTTGTTCTTCGGAAATGCAGGAAATATCCAGTGTCTGGCATCATATTTCATTTGGCCTGATGGCCTCACAAAAAATGGCACCAGAGTAATGAGATATTACTGTATTATAAGAACAAACAGTGGTCAAAATATCCAATACTCCCTGTTCTTCATGAAATACACGGATATGTTTAGAGACTGGTGCCATATTTCCTAGTTATTTCTCATATTTGGTGAGAACATGCAAGGGACAACATTTTATTTTATTTTATTAAGACATACATTTTGTCATATTTTTAAGACATCTAAAGATCAAATAGCCTGTTTCTATTCACTACTTGTAGACAATTTTTGTTTGTCAAACTAGCTGGGAGTAAGTAACAACAATGAGACTTTCAGAAGGATACAATTACATAAAACTCAGTATAGTATTCATTAATTCTTACCATTTGCAAATTCTGGACAGCTACACTGATCACTTATGGTATAAGTCCAATCACGTGCTGGACCCGCCACATCAATATCTTGACCATAGAGGACATTAGATATCAATCTTAGTTGACCACCTCCAACTTTACCAATATGGGCTGAAATGGAAACAAAATAATGATCTTACTGAGGTGAAGAGAGTATTAAGAATATTGTTTTGTTATTTTGTGATTAGGAATTCACATTTTGCTGTTTATTATTTACTTTTTATTTTCATTGTTAACAGACAGCTTTATTCGAACCATAGATTTAGAGGGGAGGTATCAGACTCATTTCTATTGTTTTCTCTGCATGGGGATGGAATTGAGGATTTGCAGAATTTTGCCAATGATGCATTGCAATGTTTTTAAAGCACAAATGTGATGACTCACCCTGAAAAGGGGGACTTTGCGACAGAACACTTTTCAAGATACTGGTGAAAATAGGTAGCAAAAAAAAAAGAAAATAATAAAAATTTCCAGCAGATTTTCTGTTGTAAAATTTGATCGCCTTGATCAATTTCGAAAAATAAGGTGTCATTTTAAAGCTTAGAAAATGCTGAAACAATTGCAATGATAAACTCAAAAATGATTTCATCTGCAATGTCCCCCATTTCGGGGTGAGTCATCACAAATATTGAAAATAAGCACACCCTAAGCACATTCATTTGGTGTAACGTAGTATTTGCATGGCTGGCATCCAAGCACAACAAAATCTCTGTGCCTGAAGGTTATTTTGGTACAAGTTGGCTTGAATACAACAAATGTGAGCCTCTTGGCTAATGACGCCATTGCTCTTGGTGGTATATGCAACTTGGTTCCTCCCCTATAAATCTACTATTCAAACAAAAAGTTTCAGTTTAAATTTCGTTTTGGTTATAAAATTGAAAATGAAATTGAAAATTGAAATTACAGGGGACTCTGTGTAAACAAAGTTTGTACAGCTTGTGAAAAAAATTGAAACAACTGGGTCTTAAGGGCAGGCAGTGGACCTATAATGTGAAAATTTGCTATTTTGACCATTTTTGCTTTTTTACAATTTCAAATAACACACAATTTCAGCTTTCATTTGCTTTTTATTTGACTTTAATCAGACCCTCCGTTCTGATTTTATGGCAATTTCAATGGAAGGAAGTCTTATAAAATTTATTCAAAATACTTTTTCTCCTTTACAAATGTGTGTATTGCATTTCTTTTGTATTCTATTGTTTTCAAGGAGCAATATCTTAAGAAAATTTGTCAAGAAACTTGCACATTTCATTTCTTTTTGGTGTAACGTTTTCATTTTGTTCATGGTTGAAAGGTTTTAGGTTCAAGAACACTTCTTATGAAGCTAATTAGCATCATTTTATTCAAAATTTGCAAAATTTATGTTTTTTTGTAATTTGACCCAAAACTTGTTTTTCAGGACTGAGCAGTTTTTCCCTTATGGGAGGCTTGTGCTGAATAATTACATATTATATTTGCAAGCTATTATGGAAAATGTTTAAATGCAGGTGCATATAGAATGACTGGATTGGTTGTTTAAAATCAACAGAACTAGATCTAAAGATCATATGTAAGACTGCGATCACATAGAACTATACTATTCAGGTATACGGTGCACGATTTTGCAGGACATGCGTACCGGGTCACATTAGAGGAAATTATTTGAAAAAAAAGAAGTATAGCTCGCCGTCCCTGTATAATGTACAGCTAATATTAACATACCAGGTGTCCCAAAAATGGTTACATGTAGAAAAATGATCGTTTGCAAAAAGTATAGCAGTTGGAGAATTCAAACTTAGCATGACTTATGATACATACCTCTGCTAGTTGATTGCAAAGTTAAAATATCAAAGCAAAATAAGTTTTGGGGTTATCAACAAAAATACCTATGTCAGAAGCGTTTTTTTTTTTCAAAATTAAACAAAATCGGAAGCATGTTCGGTTGATGTAATTCTAACCCTCGTTCAATCCCATGTGAACTTGAAATTTACAGACCCAAACTTAGGTTGTTGTATACCATAGTTTAGGGTATGGTTTCTTCTTCCCATTGATACCAAAACCATGTCAATTTGACAAACTGTTGGGTAATTATAACGTCATAAATTACTACCGGTCTGAAAATTATGTCGAAATCTGATTTTGGGCTAAAATGGCCACCGATTCAAAATTTTGCTATTTCTGTTATTTCTAAATGTCGATCTGACTGTTGCTACTATATAATGAAAACTATAATTTAAACATGTCCTGTAAGTTTAAAATTATTTTTTCCAAAATTTACACAAGATTGTAGTTTAGACAGGCAAAGAATTAACGTTACCCATGAAAATGTGTGCTTTATGCGTATTCATGAACTTTCGCGCCACAACTTCACTACTGCACAACTTGATTGACAGGTTCAATATAAACAACTCATTCTGGAATGCATGGAATGGAGGTATCCCTAATTTGCATAATATATATACTGAAAGATAGTTCAATTATTGTTCATCAACAATTGTTTCAAATTTGGTTTAATAGAAAAGTCTGATAATGATCATCTAGAAAAAAATGTACATTAAAATATCACAAAACGTGTACCACGCGAGTCAAAAAAAACTGCAATAATTAGATGGAAACCATATTGTAAGAACAAAAGTAATTTCGAACAAATAATATTAATTTCAAAAACTAATACTGCTGTGATATAAACATTTTACTAGTATCTAGAAGAGGCTGGAATATAATTTGTGCTAAGTTTCATTTCTCTAACTACTATAGTTTTAGCACACGGTCATTTTTCTACATGTAACCATTTTTTGGGACACCTGGTATATCATATATTATATACTGTATAAATAAATTTAAGCGTGTTGAAACCCTAAATAGTTCTTTAGAAAAGTCAATTTATGGATTTTGAAAGACTCTTTACGGGTTTTCTGCATAATTTATAGCCGCGTCAGTTTTACACGCACAACAAACTTACGACATGTAAGCCAATGCGCGCATTAGCCTATTGCTTGCATTCATGGTTTATAGCATTTTGTTGGTGCATTTTTTTTAATAAGATAAATTAAATCAGGCCATTGGGCAAGTAAAAATTACATTATTTAAAAAAATTATTAATACAGGAAACAAAACAAATATATACTGACATTTTCAGATCTCTGGATTAAAACTATAGTCCTTCAGTGACTAAAATAGCTAATTCAGTGACTAAAATTTAGCTATTCTAGTCACTTCAGGTCCATAGGTTTAACCAGAGATCTTCAAGTCAGTATATATTTGTATACTTGTATGTGACCGCAGCCTTAATGGCATATTATTTTAACTCACACCAAGTGGCATCACAGTAGTTGAAATCAGTAGGTACATCTGCTGAGCACCGTGGACAAGGTGGACCGTGATCAACTGGGGGTTGACCTGAAGACAAAATAATACATAAGGAACAGTGTTATTTATCAATAGTGAATGTTTATTTATAGGATTTCAAATCATCTATTATATACAAATACACTGGTAAACTGTTCAATGTACCCTACATTGGAGAAATGTTACCAACAAACTTATACACAGCTTGTAATACACACTGTTTTTGAATCAGATATTTTGAATTTATATATCTTACGTGGAAAGCAATAATAATGATTGATACGCAATGTCTAAGAATACCCAAACTGAGAAAACTCCACACCAAGCTAGACTGTAGTTTGGCAAAAAATGTATTTGGAAGTGGGAGAATGATGTTATGATGTTGGAAAATATTTAACTGAAAGTCCTGTTTATGTTGCAAAAATGAGCAAAAGCATTGCATGAAAATTTCGCATGAGAGAGAGAGAAAAAACAACTTTCTGGCATAAAATTACAAAAAGAGCGTAAATATGCCACTAAAGTGACAATCTGAGATATAGCCATTATGTCGATCCTGGCACCGGTGGGTATGGTAAATAAGGCCCACAAAATCTGGTTGACGTAGATATGAAACTTCGTCATGTAAGTGCAAGAGGGTCGTATCTGCAAAAGCTGCCTTTTGTCATTAATTTGGATTGCACACTGTATAATCTCCAATTTTGGGTCAGTGGCTCTTGAAATTGTTCTTCAGGTGACGGTGTTACCTGAAGAACCATTTCAAGAGCCACTGACATATGACAGAAATTTTGGAGGACTTTTCACATTCTAGTGACAAGATTTTAAATAAATATAACTTAACGCAGCCATTGTAGATATGACTTTCTTGCATTCACATGACGACTTGTGATATATTGTGAATAAGATGAAGCATACAAACCTCCATGATCAACACACGGCCTTTCTTTACAAACTGTAAACTTGCTGCTGTCGGTTTGCGGCGAGGTGAAGGTGAAATCTGGACTGGGATTATCGCCTTTTGCAAAATCATAACATAGATATCTAAACTCTCCACATCCTAATGCTGACAAGTCTAGCTCAGCATAAGCATTAATGAATCCTATATGAGCACCGCTTATCAGGGGTTGAGTTTGATGGCTAGGGGATAGAGCCTGTGGCACATATTGGAAACGTTCGCCACTACCATCTACGTTTTTGCTGCCGTATATAGCGAGACGCCACAGTCCACTGCCTGAGACTACAGAACTTGATGGGTCAAATAAAACTGTGGCATCAATGGTGATGGGGTCTTTGATTCCTGGTTGAATGTTTGATGTGATGTCTGCTATCGTCATGCTTCTGATGATGGCATTGCGGGTGGATCCTGTTGGATGAGGGATGACAGATAATGCATGAAATGAATACAATGAAGTGAAAATAAGATCATGCATGCAATGAATACAATGAAGTTTGCTACAATATCTGCTAAATCAAGACAGGATCTACTATATCAAACATGTACATACACCCTTCTAGCATGCAAGGAAATAATGTGTTTAAAGGAAGTATCTACTGAATATGACCCCATGATGTGATTATGAATCTACTACAAATGATGAATGGATAAATTTGACTGACCACTCTCAAATGGACAAACTTTTCTGGCGTAAACATTAAGGGGGCCACCTTGCGCTGAACTTGCGCTATACTGGTGTCACCATAGTTAATTAAGCTCAGCTGTTAGAATCAACCCTTTTTTTTTGACCATTTTAAATTGAACTCATTCTCTATTCTGTGTAATAATTCTTAATCAAAATTCTACCAAACAATGTGGCTCCTAAACTAGAATACATAATATGGCCTGTACTGTCAGAATACACGTACCAACTCATGAACAGACATTGGATAACTTGACATGTACTTAAACGTAGTTTTGTTGAAATTGCTTTTGCCGCATTATTCATAATCAGACAAGTTAAAATGGCACCATGCTGTACTTAAGACCATAAAAAATAATTTGTAAACAATCTGAAGATGGCTTACACCAAATGTGTTTGTTCATCTCGAACCAGCCGTAAATGCAGCAAACATTATTTCTGTACTATAAGTGAAATTCATGCAAATGTTGTAATTCTGCAAATTGATTATTTGCAGATTCACAACCTCTATGCTTGCTTCAAAACACCTGCAAAATTTCATTAAAAAAAATGATCCAGCATATGAAAAATATATTTATTCTATTTATTTATGATTGATTTGAGATGA
>JXSR01S018069.1:17663-30265 GCA_000969725.1 Ophiothrix spiculata
GGATCATATTTTGTTTAAGTTGGTTTCGAAATTGTTTTACACTTTTTGATTCTTTTATCTCACATGATAATGAATTCCAAAGGAAAAGGCCACGTGCTCTGATAGCTTTGTCAGCAAATGACTTTTTATGAAAATTGATGTCCAGATCATTCACATGTCTTGTTTGGTAGTCGTGGATACGGGACTTTAATACCTAGGAACTTTGTCCGCCGGACTATTATCCCCAGCTTCTGTTATCTCCCGGACTAAGAAAACTAGGACTTTAGAGTCTTAGGACCTTGAGTTCAGTGGACTTGCATTACTATCACACCGGCATTAATTGATAACTCTATAGGCTAATAGTCTAATGTCCTAAGCAAGGCTCTCATATATGCTTGTTGTCATAAATGAATACCAACAAATCTCCAGCATTATCAAATGTCTGGAATGCTTGTGTAGGGCCTAATGTCTGTAACTCATTGCATGCGGCTGACACAGTGTCATTCCCAGTAAATCTATACAAGTTGGTGGTTTTATTTGACAGCAATCATGCAGTCATCAGTTCAGATCAAGAGGTTGTAAAATATTGTCTTATTGCTTTGTATAGACTCAAAAAGATTCTAGGCAAATCACAACAAATTAGGGCAATCTTTGAGTGAATGAATGGATAGGTAATAAAAGGTCAAAGTAGAGAGGCATGTTTTCATTGTTAACTCCAGAAATCATAAATTCTAGGCATTGATTGAAATAGTGACCTGAGTTAAACTAAAAAGGGGTGACTTGTAGGCTTGTGGGTCTTATATCCTTAGCGTTGAAAGGTATAAGGCCAAAAAAAAAAGAACTCTGGCTCAGGTTCCTTAGGCCCAAAACCCTAAGCACTACCTTTTTTTTTTTTTAGTCAAAAAAGGCTATGCGCACGCGGAAATCTTTTTTTATAACGTTTTTAGGACACTATTTTTTTCCGGCCGAATTTTACCTTTTTTTTTCCCCTCTAGCTGTAAGAAAGAAACAAAAAAAGCAAAAAATCTCCAGAAAACCTAAAAAACACAGAAGTGCGGTAAAATTTGAATTTTTAACCCTATGTGTGCGGGAAGCTGAGACAGAGTTCTTTTTTCTTTGGCCTAAGCAAAGCAATGACTCCCGTATGCGTGTTGTTAACTATGTACTCAGCTACTAGTTAGCATTATTTAATGCCTGGACAGTGAAAGACTCACTTGGCGACAATATAGACTACTACATGTATAACGGAAGGGTTTGAAATTCTTTCTAGTTACAAAGAGATATTTTAAGGGCTAAACCGCAGACTTTATTTTTTACCTACATGTAGTAGACAAATTTTGAATCGGAAGACTTTACCCCCGCCCCCTCCCCCAAAGGTGCAGGATTCAAATGTGCATTTAATATATTTCAATTCTCCTGCGATGTATCATCTAGGTCCAGCAGAGGAAGGCGATAACTTTGATCATGAACTGCGAGGAGTGATTCCAAGGAGCTTTGAGTATCTTTTCAGTTTAGTCAATAGAGAGAGAGAAATGGTAGGTGATATCCTATAGTGCCAATTTGTTTGTTAAGAGCACATAAATCTCCTGTATCAGATTCATCAGCAGGGATTGTTCATCAACATAATTATTATTGGAATCATTAAATTTCCAACAAATCAAATCTGCAGGGTGCATATGATGAGAGCGTGTGCGACTACACACTGGTAACAAAAATGCACTGCGCATATTCTGATTCTTCTTCATATCTTTATTTCCATAAAAAAACCAAAATATAACAACAGTTTTATGGAGGAAAGGACTGGAAGGCCAGTAAGGCCTGATAATAGTCCTCCCCTGAAATAAATGACATAAGTTCCAGACTACTTATTCCAGGCATAGAGAACGAACAAAACAATTTAATACCTGACAACACGCCCATTCAATTAAGACAACACAAATGACAAGCTCAAAGTAAATAGGATTTATTTTTAATGTTGGATCATATTTTGTTTAAGTTGGTTTCGAAATTGTTTTACACTTTTTGATTCTTTTATCTCACATGATAATGAATTCCAAAGGAAAAGGCCACGTCTCTGATAGCTTTGTCAGCAAATGACTTTTTATGAAAATTGATGTCCAGATCATTCACATGTCTTGTTTGGTAGTCGTGGATATCAGATCGCTTCTGATTGGTTGTTTATGTGGTGATTGTGTGAAAAGGAAACTCTTTTGTACAACGCGAGGTGATATGCTTGTTTACTCCATCCATTTGTTGCGTTCAAAATTTCATGATTTGTACGAAATTTAATGACTTCAATAATAAAAGTTCAGATCTATGTCAAATCCAATATTTGTGAAAAGCACTTACTAGAAGTATTTTGACTCTTGTCAGAGGTCTTGATCGCTCCAAAGGTCTTGATCGCTCCAAAGGTTACCAGATCATCCGGCTACCTTTGGAGATGACTTCATCCAAACCATCAAAGGTTGCCAGCCTATAACTCACCACTACCAGTCATAGAGTGATCAAGACCCCTGACAGGAGTCAAAATATTTCTAGTAAGTACTTTTCACAAATATTGGATTTGACACAGAACTGAACTTTTAATCACATAAATCTTGTCCAGACTCACAAACAGATTGTTGTTTTATGCAAATCTATTGTCAATTTGTGACTTGCATTGCTCTGAGGTAAATATGCATCAGTACAGTGTTCCTGCTAAAGCCGTATGTGAAAAGATTTTTTTCCTAATTTTATTGAGCCAATTTTCAGCCACAGCTAATGATTTTGGCGCAAGCACCTCTTCAACTTTGTCAAAATTGCTCAAATTGGCGCAAGTTCAAAAACCTTAGTGGCAAACACTGATATGCACATTTTCATTACAAAAAATCATGATGTGTCTAAGTCAAGTTTAAAAACAAACATAGTTACAAGATAGCCATAGTTTTCCACATTATATTCACAGAAAGATATTATCAATACAAGTATTGCATAGCAATTCATCGGTCACATCACATACCGGTCCATATAGCGAAACACATATTTCGAGAAAATCGCTTTTGAAATTATGTCCGATGAAACTGAGCTCAAGACAGTGAAACTGAGCTCAAGATCAATTTTGTAGTGAAAAATGTCATGAATTTTGTTGAATTGTATTCAAAACATTTCACAATTTTTCAAGTTAATAGTACAACATTTACCATAATTAAATATGTTAATATTATTTATTTTGAAAAAGTCATAGGTCGGTATGTGAAAACTTAACTTTTGGTTTGTACTGTAATGGCACATTCTCAAGTCAGTGAGAATACAATTTTTTATATGTAAATTAATGTACAACAACGTTAAAAAGTACCTAACTTGATCAGCTGATGTTCATACTGTAAAGCCACGAACATCAACATGCATGCATTCATATTAATTTGACCCAACTTTTATCTCGAGAACATATATATTTGTACTTGTTCGACCATTGTATGACTGTTTCATTCTGCATCGGGTAATATGGTTGTGGACCATAGTTGCGAGTCAGTATCTTAGAAGCGTTAACTATTTCGCTGGCTCTCACATATGTAATAATATAAAAAAACAAGAGCATGTGTTTTCTTTCTGCATTTTTTGTAAAAAGAAGAAAAATAGCATATCGCATTGCATTTTTGAAAAGTAAAAAATAAAAAATCACATATCGCATTGTACTTTTCAAGCATGTTACCGGAAACAAACTTTTTTTCTTTGGCCTAAACTATTATTAATTAATTATATCTTGTTAATTGGCTAAATTCAGGTCTGTAACTTGGTAGACTTAAAGAAATCAGCAACATATTAATCCATGCAAGTTTTCTCAAAATTGTGTATCTATACCGGTATGTGATGCGACAGACAAATTGATTGTTTCCATCTTTTATGTCTACAGCAAGGCGACAAATATGAGTTCCTTTGTAGATGTTCATTCCTGGAGATCTACAAGGAGGTAGTCTACGATTTGTTGGACCAAGCCTCAACACAAGGCCTACAACTGAGAGAAAACATCAAGAAAGGGGTGTTTGTTGATGGGCTTATTGAGCAAGTTGTCAGCAGTCCAGCTGAGGCGTATAGTGTAAGTCAGCCTTCTAATGAGAAAAGTTTTTTTATAAAGTTGAATGTTAATAAACTTACTGAAATAATGAATCAATTATCTGAAGACGCAAACTCTTTGAGTGACAACTTTTGTTTCACTGAATATCATTTTTGTGATAAGATTTTCGTAAGCAATGAACATTCTGCATGTAGATGTCTACAAATTTATACAAAAGTATCAACCAGGTTAGGGCTGTCGTCCCCAGGGTGGGGGGCACTCACATATGTGGGCAGGATACATATGTGATGGCTCACCCCGAAAGGGGGGAATTTGCAGATGATATCAATTTGATTTTATCATTTCATCTGTTACAGAATTTTCTAAGCTTTAAACTGACACCTTACTTGTTAAAATTAATCAAGGCGATCAATTTTTACATCAGAAAATCTGCTGGAAATTCCTATTATTTTCTTTCTTTTTTTGCTGCCTATTTTCATCAGTTTCTTGAAAAGTGTTCTGCTGCAAAGTCCCTCGTTTCGGGGTGAGTCATCACATATGTCCGGCGGTCAAGACCCCCTTTTTCAGGCCGCCAGGTCGCTCACTCGATCCCCATTTTCAGCGTGATTCAGTTCTTTTGACCCTGTTTTTTGAAGAAAACTACAAAATTTTAGCTCAAATTGCAAAAATTGCTCAGAAAATGCACAAATTTTCAGTTCAGGAGGCTATTTTTGGCCTAAATTTTAGTTCACTAGATCCCCAAAATCAGTTACAAAGGTCGATTTTTTTACAGAAAATCAGTTCACCTGATCCCCATTTCGTCGCTTTGCGCCTGACATACCTACCCCTTTCAAAGTTGAGTAAATGCTTCACTGAATGTGGTTGTATTGGATTCTATAGGATTTATCAACTTCTAAATTCAACCTACTTGAAAAGCGAGGGTTACACACTGAGTCTTTGTTGTTAAGTACTGCTCCTTCCTGGGTCTAATCTGAGAGCGCTCACTAAGCAAGGAATCCTGGGGGAAGGAGCACTTTACAATTTTGATAAGAGCCCTAATTGGGCAATATTTACTCAACAAAATTACATCAGATAATTGCCCCTTTTTGCATTCGGTATCTCGAAACTTTACATAAAGTTCTGCTATATATACGGCGCTACCGCATGATGAGTTAAGTGACATACATGCCGACATCATAATAAATTTATGTCAACATGAACAATTTATGGTTCCGACGACAGCCCTGATATCAACTGAAGTTACATAACAATTTTTCTTCATCACAATTTAATTTCCTAGGTTCTGTCAGCTGGCTGGCAAAATAGAAGAGTAGCAGCGACATCGATGAACAGAGAGAGTTCACGTAGTCATGCTGTGTTTACTGTATCCATTGAATCAAAGGTAGGATGTATACTATATGCAGCTTATTGCATGTTTTTGGGAAACAGTTAGTGCAATGGAAGTGGGAACTTCTCTGTTCCAATGAGTCTTGGTTTTTGACTACCACTCCTGGATCTGTATGCGAGTTTGGTTTTTCAGTGTACCCGTACCAAGGAATTTTTATAGGGGAATCGTGATACGCCGCCATCTTGTGTCGCTCATGGAGCAGAGTTATTGTACCTCCGGATATATTTGGAGTTTTGCCCGATATCCAGGCAGATCGTGTAAATCTTAACTTGATGCATATACAGCGTGTGCATTTTGTTTCATGCGCAAACCATGTCTGTGTTTCAATTAGCGTGTATTGAGACTTACTTTGAATTACTTACTACGCAAATTTTCCCGCTAATCCGTTGCAAAGACTTTCAAAGTGAGGCACGCGGAGCCGTAAAATGCCGTAGGTACAATAAGGCAATAACTCACCCTCCGTGAGTGACAATCCAAGATGGCTGCCATTCCATAGGATAGACACGGCGGTGAAATCAAAATGACGACGAGTACCGGTTCCCCTTTTTAAATTCCTTGATCCACACTCCCTTTTGCTGGTTTTTACTCCAGTACTCAGGTCTTCCTCCTGAAACAAAAACTGTTTAGTTGATCATAATCGGTCGCACCCATAACTAAAATAGTACGGATCAAGAAAAGATGTAATTTGGCAACATTGCTGACTAGGCCTGGGACTTAAACCCGGGTACCTGTAGAAAATCTGCCGACCGATTACCTGAACTGGACAATAAAATCATAGAATTTTGAACAAAAAAAATTGTGTTAAAAAATTCATGATAAAATCATCATCTAATCGAAGTCAAAATGGTAAATCACGACCACAATCAGCGAAAAATCAAAAAACATTTTTGGGTCATTGAGACATCGTATGGTCGTAGTAGACCCGTCAAGCTTCCCGTTCACCGTTCGAACATTGTAAATGCTCAATTATCAATACGGTGGGGTACCCGACCGGAAAATAAATTGGGTACCCGGGTAGCAAATTACCCGAAAAGTCCCAGGCCTATTGCTGACATGTTCTGTAGTCTATACTGCAAAGCTGATCGATTCAAGGATCTGGATCATTTATACAATAAAGTAGTTAAATCTGCATCACACTAGACTCTTAGGAGGATTATCATGCCACATGCTACCAAATCATCTAATGATAAGATAACATTGGCTAAGTTGAATTACTATCTATACAAGGTAGACTTTCAGTTGTGTTGTTTTTTAATTCAAACAAGTGTTGGGGTTTTGAAATAAAGTATTTTTTTTCCATTGATTTCACTATGGAAGGGCCTACTATTAAAACTGGAAATGGAAGTTGCTATTTTATTTCAAATTAATGTATAATGCTAAATATTGAGATGTTATGTAAGACTATTACAGTGAGCAGGATGTTTTAAACCCACCCTTATTTTTACCCACCCTTTATATGAAAACAAAACCGCTTTATAATAATAACCCATTACCCACCTATGTAGTCTTCAGCAAGCCTGGTCCTCAGAACATCCTGTCCAGTATGACCCATGTTTTAAAACCTTACCCCACACATACTGTGAAGCAGAGTTAAATGATTGAGAATCAATCAATCAATCGATCAATTTCAATCAATGATACACTGTACTTGCATGACATGCATACCGTACTCCATTAAGGAGTCTATTTGTACAGGGGACCAACGGCTTTACGTGACTTCCGAAACCACGGAGCAAGTAGAGTAAAGTTTCTTGCCCAAAGAAACAAGGAGACGAAATGATACATATAAAGGGACTGAGTGAAGTTCAATTGCATATTCACAATTCATTTCTTGCAACAGCTTTGTTGAAACACAAATGTCACACCATCCATTTTGCTCTTTCCCTGTCGTAAAGTACCTTTTAAAAAACAAATAATCCTTTAATTGAAAATTGTAAAATTCCTCATTTGGTTCATATCAAAACATCAGATTTGGATTTTGCAGTAAAGTGCATTGTTTTTATTTCTGACCAACCTATTTTACACTACCACCCTTGATAATTAATACCCACACTTTTATCAATGTGTCAGGGGTGTGAGAGTTCCTCTTTTCAGCTGATTTCCTCGTTTTTGAAAATTTTCTTGTGTTAAAATTTCAGCTTTTTTATTCATTTTCAGCCTGTTTTTGACCTTTTTCCTGACTTTACGACGCCTTTCCTCGATTTTGTCAACTGGCCTCTCACACCCCTGATGTGTAGATTTTGTGAACCCATCCTTTAACTAGTGTTGGTACATACTAATTACTATGATAAATTATGTTCAAAATTTCAGGAAAAGAAAGCTGGCGTATCCAACATTCGTGTGTCGCAGCTCCATCTTGTTGACTTGGCTGGTAGCGAGAGGCAAAAGGACACAAAAGCTACCGGTGTGCGCTTACGGGAAGCTGGTAGTATAAATAAAAGCCTGTCAGCCCTCGGCAATGTTATCACTGCATTAGTGGATGTTGCACATGGTAAAATCAGACATGTGCCATACCGAGACTCAAAATTGAGTTTTCTACTTAGGGTAAGTATGAAATTTGTGGAAAAGAAATGAAAAATTATAAATTATACAAGGTCATTTACTCACCGCAGGATAATTGGAATTATCCATAATGAGTAACGAGGTAGACAGCCAAACAAGCTAAAAATAACAATTTTTTTAAAAATGACTTTGGAATGGGAATTTTAATTTAAAACACCCACTCGGATGTTGCGTCATTATTATTTTTTAGGATTTTGGCCAAATTTTTGAATTTCATGCCAAATAAGGTCAAAAATTCAGAATTTTCCATTTTTTATCATTTTTTGACCTTATTTGGCATGAAATTCAAAAAATTGGTCAAAATCCTCAAAATTAAAAATGACGCAACATCTGAGTGGGTGTTTTAAATTAAAATTCCCATTCCAAAGTAATTTTTAAAAAATTGTTATTTTTAGCTTTTTTCGAAGCCCAAATGGCAAAAAAAAACGTGTTTTTTGTAATTTTCTCAAAAACTGTGATTTTTGGTCAAAAATCACCATCACCATCATGTTCCTTGTGAAAATTCCTTTCTGTTAATGTATACTTTTATTAACTTTAAGCACTTTGTTGAAAAGTTATGGTACAAAATAAACTTGCAAAAACGTAAAATTGAGTAAGGTGCTTTCTGCCTTTAATATAACGTTTAATTGAATGAACAGGGCAAATCCTTAGATCCTTGACATATTTTGGCAAAACAATCTCACGAACACCAGAGCCTGGCCTTGTGGTGTTGGTTGGCTTCGCCACCAGAAATCTGATCTCCCCTTGTGACTGAACCATATAATCCAAACTAAGCGATGTGATAGTTGCACCTCTATCCGCCGAAATTAAAGCAACCAACATGGCTGTTTTCATAGTCAAAAATTTTAATCGTAAATCCTCATTGTTTCCCAACAGTTTGAGGCAGCTTATAACTACACCAACTGACCAAGTGAAGGCGTAACGGGGAACTGGAGGTCTCTGATTGAAGATACCTTTCATCAATCGTTTAACTAAATAGTGGCAACCCACTCAGATGCCATCAATAGGCACATGTAATGTGTCATAGAAATAGCAGATCTATGAGTATTAATAGTTGAATACAATAATCCATCATGGAATAATCCAGTCAAAAATTCTAAAATATTTGCTATAGATGTAGAAACGGGATTGACACTCCTTGAACGACACCAGCTATCCCATACTCGCCATGCAGATGAATACTGCTTTTCTGTTCCATGCCTCCAGGAGGCCAATATGAGCTTTGCAGCTGCTCCAGAAACGCCAGCGTGTTCAAGTTGCTTCCTGATATAACCCACCCTGCTAATCGTAGCTTGTGATTCATCGGGTGCGGTTTCCCGTTGTGAGGTTGTGTTAACAAGTCTTCTCTGCATGGCAGAATTATTGGCAGCTGACACACCATTAGAAGCAGGTCTGCATACCAAGGCTGTGCTTCCCAAACTGGAGCCAGCAGCAATGCTTTGTGCACCTGATCTCAGCGGATCTTTTCTAGCACTTTCCCTACCAGACAAAATGGTGGGAACATATAAGGTTTTACCCCGCTCCAGCGGAACGACAGGGCATCCACTTTCCAAGCTTGAGGATCTGGTTGCCAAGCTACAAATCTTGGAATCTTGAAGTTTATCCGAGATGCAAACAGATCTATGTCGGTTTGAAATTTGATGTTTGATACCAGATCGTGGAATAATTCTGGATCTAGAGATCATTCCGTATGGTCGGAAAATACTCTTGACAGATGATCTGCCTTCTGATTCAACTTTCCCGGAAGATGCTCTGTCGACAGGATAATTCCCTTCTTTAGACACCATTTCTAAATTTCTAGAATCTCTTTGTTTAACTTGGACGATTTTGTTCCGCCTTGATGATTGATGTAGGCTACTACTGCAGAGTTGTCCACTTGTAAACAAATGTGCACTTTTGACAACTGGTGGCACAAGAACTGAAGCACAAACTTTACTGCTCTGGCCTCTGGTAGCCATCTGCCGGCTACATTGCTCCATAACACCTCCCCAACCTTGTAAGGATGCATCCGTGTGTATTAGATAATCTATTGGAGGAGGGAACATTGGGCATTGAAATCCATGTCGAACATCTTGAGAGCTATTAGCTGAGCTTGTTGTAGATGTCGGCAAAACATGGCTGCTGGGAAAACTGCGTGCATTACAGATTTCAACAAGCCCACTACACTTGCCACCTCTCTGACACTTGTTATATACTTGTGAAGCTGATCTTTGCACTGATCTATTATTTTCACACACTTGGAATCGGGAATTCTTATCATGAGATTCTTGGAGTCTTGTAGAAAACCCAGAACTGTATTTCCTGAGTAGGAATCACGGAAGATTTTTTGTGATTTATAGTAAAACCTAGATCTGTCAACAAATTTATCACTCTCTCTACATGTTGGCGACATTCTACTCGAGATGGCGCCAGAATCAACATGTTGTCTAGGAAAATAACTAGCCTTATTCCCAAGCGTCTCAACGTCGCGATTGCTAGCTTCATGACCTTTGTGAAAACTCTTAGAGAGGACGTTAACCCGAAGGGAAGACACCAAAACTGGAACCGTTGGCCTTCCCAAATAAACCTGTCTTCCGGATGAATAGGAATCGCAAAAATAAGCATCGCGAAGATATAAGGTTGCGAGAAAATCCCCGGCCCTCATCAAACGAAGAGCTGAGTCCAGACACCTCCATTCTGAAGTGATCCTTCTGCACAAACTGATTTAGAGGCTTTAAATTGATTACTGGACGTAACTTGCCGTTCTTTTTCGGCACTAAAAATAGATTCGAAACAAACTCCTGAGGATGAAACTCTGCTAACTCGATTGCCTGCTTTGACATGAGCGCAGTTATTTCCTGAAACATAATCTTTCGGCGTTCTTCGCCCAAAACTGAAGTAATTCGAGGTGCTCTTTGCACTGGTAACTGAATGAATTCGAAGCGGTATCCTTTTACGGCCTGAAGAATAAAGGAATTGTGGGTAATCCTTTCCCACATTGGTAAATGAAACTGCAGAGCACCTGCTCTGTAACATATATTGTTTTTCAAACATGTTTCTACTTCCGGTATTGCTTCTTGAAGTCCCACGGTTTCCGAAAAACCTCCTGCTTGCTCTTAAATTGCGGACGAGAAGCGGTGGAATGGCTAGTAGAACCTGTATTATAACGCTTACTAGCTGGGTCCATATTCACATTGCGCATGGAGAATCGACCAGACGTACTAGAAGATGAATGTTGAAATTGACTCTGATTCTGCTTAGACTGGTTTGATTGAAACCTGCGTCGATCGCTAGATTGCCCTTTCTGCTTAAAGGAACCTGATGGATATTACAATGTCATAATCGGTGCTTGGTAGATTCCTTAATCTTCTTGATTCTGACATCACAATCGTCCCCCAACAACTTGCTTGTTATTAGGACACCTTTGTTGCACAATACTCTATAATCCTTATGTAACAATAATTTCAGATGATATTTCCTGAATGTACTTATAGAGAAAGAGGCAACTCAAAGATAAGCCATACTTGCAGCTAAGTGTGATAACAACTCCTTCCTATTGCTGCTATTGCCAACTTCCACAGCTCTGAGAAGGGGTACTATAGCTCTGGAAAATCCTGACTGGATTTTTTGTTGCGAACTATATAAATATCTATCCATAACGGACATCTTTCTCCAAATATGTTCATATACAGTTGGCGCTTTGGCAAATGGTACATTGGAAGGAGGCAAATACTGCTTATCCAGCTTTTCCTTAACCTCTTTGGATAAATTGGCATTGAATGCCTGTTTCACAGTATTTTTCCAGTATTCTTGTACTGGTGGGCCTACTGGCTCGGGCTTATTAACTCCTCCAAAATTGCAATTCCTTCATATAAAGGGGGGTCGTCCTCAGCATCCCTAGAAACACTAGGAGCATTAACATTGACACTCACCTCTGCCGAATCCGAATTTGGAAGCAAAACATTAGCAACATCAGCACTGGCAGGCTCGACATTGACATTACTGACATTGGTTGCGCCAACATTACTGTTAATATTTCCAACATTTACTCCCGATCTCTGAACATCTGTTACTGGATGTGATACATTATTTGAAGCTGAATTCAAAGGCGTCATCAAATGACCCTTCTGAGCCATAACTTGCGAGAGCCATTGGATTTGATTTCGCAAATCCTCAATTCCAACGCTTTACGGTCGTCGCCATCTTGTATAGTCACGTGACCACCGTCAGCTGACTTATACACGAACGGTGAAACTAGGCTGCCTGGCGGATTAGCGACTGTATTCTGACCACTCTGAGGTAGCTAGACGCTGTGCAAGATTCAATATGTCTCGTTCAGGAGACATGACATCATCAACAGACTTTCCAGCTGTAAATTCCTTATCAACTTGATAATTAAAATCCACTGATCTAGAAACAGTAGGTGGTTCTCTCATCAACGGTGTTTCCGCGGTAGCTTTGCCTTTATCTCCATCACTATATGAAGGAAACGGTCGCGGAAGCATAGACAAATTATTTCTTACGGGAGTCTGAACATCATTATCCTTTACGGGAGTCTGAACGATATTATTTCCTACGGAAGTCTGAATGACATTATCCTTGCCGATTTGAGGTTGAGTAGCACTAGAAACCATACTAACT